>JAXRKP010000024.1:527500-574502 GCA_037039925.1 Doris montereyensis
GATACAACTCTGTCTTACTCCTATATCTACATCAAATTCTGCAGATATGTTTCCAGCTACTCTGACTGCACATGTTGGTTTATTGTAACAGCTTTTAATGGCTTCTGTTAAAAGTTGCTCTACATTGTGTCCCTCCTCACAGTGTCAAATGCCTGTTCTAAGTCTATAAAACACAGGCACAAGTCAATGTTTCTCTCAAAGAATGTTTCTATTATTTGTCTAATTGTAAATATGTGGTCTTGTACACTTGTAAATATGCGGTCTTGTACACTTCTTCCTGGTATAAATCCACTATATTGTTCTTCAATCTGATCCTCTACTCATTTCAGAATCCTGGCATACACTTTTCTTGGTACGCTAAGTAATGATCTCCCTCTATAGTTTAAGCATTCCATAGTTGACCCTTTCTTGTATATTGGTACTACTGTTCCTTTTTTCCAGTAGTCTGGCACCTGTTTGGGCTTCAATGCTTGTTAGCATATTGCATGTAATAGTTTATCTGCCTCTCTCCCTTGGTTTTTAATCATTTCTGGATAAACTTGATTTGCTCCTTGGTGCCTTTCCTAATTTCATTTTTCTTATAACTGTTTGAATTTCTTACGTTGAGATACCTACATCTTCAGCTGTCTCCTCTGAATTATTTGTTACTCTTACTAAATGATTTGTACTCCTTCTTTCATATTTTCTGGAGGGATCATGTAATTGTTGAAAATACTTTCTCCATGTTTCTTGATTTCGATGTCTCCTTTCATTATTTGCTCCTTTAGCGTTCTTAATTTGTCGTATTGGGCATGCTTTGGTCTTTCTCATTCTTTTCATTGCTCCCCAGAACAGCATTTTGATTTCCTTGATAACTTCCATGAAGTCTTTGTCCAAACTCTTCCCATTGTTCTTGTTTTGCTTTCTAACTTTCTCTCTCTCTCTCTCTCTCTCTCTCTCTCTCTCTCTCTCTCTCTCTCTCTCTCTCTCTCTCTCTCTCTCTCTCTCTCTCTCTCTCTCTCTCTCTCTCTCTCTCTCTAACTCTCTCTCAGGCTCTCTCTCTCTCTCTCTCTCTCTCACACACACACACACACACACCTTCCCTCTCCTCCCCTACCTCTCTCTCTCTCTCTCTCTCTCTCTCTCTCTCTCTCTCTCTCTCTCTCTCTCTCTCTCTGCGAAGTAAAACATCAAATGTACCTAGTAACCATTGATTATTACTCTGGATACATTGATATTGCACATCTTACAAACATGACTTCAGCAGGCATGATTTTGCAAGCTAAAGAACTTATTTGCCGCTCATGAATTCCAGAAACAGTTGTATCAGACAAATGGTCCACAATTCGTTTCAACTGAGTTTAAAGCTCTCTTCAGAACCTGGAATGTCCATCATATCATCAGTAATCAACATTATACTCAGTCAAATGGTGAAATAGAGAGAGCTGTGCGAACAGCTAAAGACATTCTCAAACAAGTAGATGTTCACCTTGCGCTCTTAGCATACAGGGCAACGCCCATCACGAGTCTTGACATGAGTCAAGGCAAGGCCGTCTATATTGTACCAGGCCTTGATGCTGGTAGCGTCAATCTGCGTGACGTCATTCTAACAGGCCGGATATTACATAGTATTTCCAACTGTATTTTTGCTGACATTAAGATTTAACTTGAAGCTAATTTGTTATTTAAGGAAATAATGCTACAGTTTGAACTATATAGTGCCTGGATTTTATAGTAAAAACAGTTTTTTTGCAGGACTATATTGACCTTCCGCGTACAATAATTATGAATGAAAAAAATCCAAGAAATGCGGTGTTCGGCTCTTTTCGTATGATTACGCACCTCTTTTCAAAATGGCAGCGCCCATGAGAGGCTGAATTTTCAAACCTCATCGATTTAATTCTACTATTATCCAAGTTCGTCTTGATTTAGAGGCTTCACCATTATACTGGAAAAAAACTTGACTATCAGGTATGTAAACAAATGAATGATAATCTAATCTCCCAATCTATAATCTTCTTAGTCTTAGATCTAGATATAGATCTAGGCCTAATCTAGAATCTAGATCTAGTCTACTCTAAGTTCCTTTTATTCTTTTAGATCCTCCTCTTCATCAATATCTTTTCCTTCTCCCTGCTGTCTAAATCTAATCTAGATGTAGATTCTAGATTAAGATCTTACTAGGATTCTTGATTCCACCATCTAGATCTAGAAGTGAAACATGTTTTAAATTCTACCATCATGTAGATAGATCTAGATGTAGATCTAGAGATATCCAAGAACATGAACTTTGCTACAATTGAATGGAATGATAGTCTTCTAATCTAAATCCCTATGTTAGTATTATGAATTTATGTATAGAGAGATCTAGATCTAGTCTAGTTCCAAGATTAAAAAGAAACAAACCTGTCTAGTAAGAGGAGTTGAAAGGAGCTGCCACATTTAGATCTAGATCTA
Organism: Doris montereyensis; assembly: GCA_037039925.1. Lineage (NCBI taxonomy): Eukaryota > Metazoa > Mollusca > Gastropoda > Nudibranchia > Dorididae > Doris > Doris montereyensis. The sequence continues at coordinate 529,937 of JAXRKP010000024.1, forward strand.
TGTATTATTCTGCTTTTGGACAGGTTTCCATTTAGGCTGTGATTATTCTCCGCCGGGCGGAGAATAACCAAATTTGTTTATTTTCCGCCGGGTTTTCTACTGCTGTGGTCTCGCCGGTATCGAGAGCGAGAGGGAAGGAGAGAAAAAAGAAAGAGAGAGAGAGAGAGAGGCTTCTTCTTCTTCTTCTTCTTCTTCCTCTTCCTTTTCCTCTTCTTCTTCTTCTACTTCTACTTCTGCTTCTTCTTCTCCTCTTCCTTCTCCTTCTTCTTTTTCTTCTTCTTCATCTTCTTCTTCCTCTTTCTTTCCTCTTCCTCTGAGAGAGAGAGAGAGAGACAGAGAGAGAATCAGAGAGAGAGAGGCTTCTTCTTCTTCCTCTTTCTTTCCTCTTCTTCTTCTGCTCCTTCTCCCTCCTTCTTTCCTCTTCTTCTTCTTCTGAGAGGAGAGAGGGAGGAGAGACACAGAGAGAGAGAGAGAGAGAGAGAGAGAGAGGCTTCTTCCTTCTTCTCTTCTTCTTCTTCTTCTTCTTCTTCTTCCTCTTTCTTTCCTCTTCCTTTTCGTTTTTGAGCATCTCTCCTTAGTCCTAGGACCCTGCTTGCATTGGTAGTATGGTAGCGAAGCACCCGGTATTTGAAACGTTCGAACAGCGGGTCGCTCTCGTTAGTTTTCTCTGCTCCGACCAAGGAAAATTTACAAAGGTCATTTGTTCATACTGTTTAAGCCATGTTTGCAAATCATGGCAGTTAAATCTTGCTCCTTGGACGAAATCCATTATCATCACCAACACAAGTTTGGGAAAGATTCGCACTTCACAAAAGCAGTCCAACAGGGAACAGACAAAGAAACTGAAAGAAATGCCCGGTGGGACCGCGTGATCACGTCACCTCTCGATACCGGCGAGACCACGGCATTAGAAGACCCGGCGGAAAATAGACAAGCGCGTGATGATGAGATCACGTCACCTCTCGATAGCGGCGAGACCACGGCAGTAGAAAACCGGCGGAGAATAAACAAATTTGGTTATTCTCCGCCCGGCGGATAATACTCACTCCTTCCATTTAAGACAAATTCTACTCTTAAGACAGTTGAAACCACATAATGCATAAGACAGCTTTCACAAAATGGACCATCCCCATTTCCCTCTTTTGTCAAATTTTACATGTGATATTTCCTGCAAGTGTTATATACCATGTTAACCCTTTGAACACTGGCGTCCCAGCCCTTTAAAAAACCCTGGTCCCCCCAGCCAAAATGGCCATTTTTTATAGATAGTACTAAAGAGGACAGAAGCATAAAACAAACACAACAATGATGGAAGGGAAGTAAATGTATATGCCACAGAATGTTTTACTGACTTTTATCTCAGTATTGTTGCTTTCTGTGCACAGAGGCTCTATGAAACTAGAAGATTTTCCTGTTTGGTGTATTCTGAGGCAAAAGGAAAACCTGATGACATAGGCATTGTAGCATGCCCACATCACAATTTTGATAAAAAGGCGCGAGGCTATCTATAGTGACGACATGATTTATTGAGCCGAGTTAGCTGGTCGTTTTTGTCTGTACCTCCCATATAGCCGTTGTAATCCAGGATGAGAGCTGGAATGTCAATCACTGTTTCTGTGCCGTCTTTGTTCCTTCGAGTTGTTGTGTCAATGTCAGTGGGGTTGTGGAAATTAGAAGCAAAAGCAATTTGTTTGCGATCTTGCCAGACGATACATGATAGATTTTCTCGGCACAAAAATCAGACTGGCCACGTTCCAGACATTTTTTCTTTTTCAGATCATTTGGGAAATATTTCCTGTTGGTGAGAATATTTCCAAGAGCTAGTGTTTGGTACTGTGTGTGCAGTACATGGAATAAACTTATGGAATTGAAAAATCGATCCATGGTCAAAGCGTAGTTACTGTCGTGATAATCAGCAGATGTCAGGAGACGTATGACAATGTTGCCGACAGCACCTAGATCTTTGTTTACAGCCTCTTCTCTTCCACTGTAAATTTCTATGCCTACAACGCATCCTGTTTTGCCATCTGTTAGAAGACAGGACTTTATGCCCCACTTGACGGGCTTGTCTTTTATTTATTGTTTTATGTTTAGTCTATTTTTTGCGGGATCATCCCTTCATCTAAACTCATATATTGATCGCATGTGTAGTAGTGTCTGGACCTGTGCAGCAATCGGTGTATCAGGGGTCTCATTTTGTAGATCTTGTCATTCTTATTGACATTTTCATCCTCTTCATTGACGACGTGTAAAAACGTCCAAATTGACATCCATCTATCCCGAGACATGACAGTTGAGAATCCAGGAGTGACTGTTAGAAAGTTTGTTCCATCTGAATTCCAATAGTTTTCGTATCGTGGCTTTGTGACAGATGTCTCCATGACCAGTCGAAGGCCTAAAAAAGATTTTTAGTTCTTCTACACTTACTGACTTCCATGTTTTACCATAATGATAGTCAGGCTTTGCCGTCTTCACCCACTCAGCTCTTCTGTTGGTTTCGTCATGGAGAGTGTTCCAAAATTCTTCATCCAAAAATAAATAAATAAAATCTAGCTCACTGCAGTCATTTGTCAGATCATCAGGAAGATTTTGTGGACCACACTGAGAATCATCAAATGATGTGTCAATGGCAGACAATGTTTTATTCAACGGGTTGCAAGGTAATCAAGAGGCTCAGGCGACACCCTCTTCTTGGGACATGCCCCCCTTCACCACTAGGCCCAGGTACAGGCTTTTCCTCAATTACATTTTGGTCTAAATCTAGGTCTAGATCTACTTCATCATTGGACATGCTTTTGGCGTCACTCACCGGATAATCTGCATCAAAGTCTAATTCTTCCTCATCCGAATCAAGAATCATCACCCTAACAGCTGACTCTGATAACCTAGTTTTACCTCTTTTACCTCCTGATGTTGAGGGTTCGAGTTCAGCCTGGTGTATTTGACTCAGAGAATTTGCCCGGTGTACCGGGCAATAGTGTTCAAGGGTTAAAGCTTAGAACCTGAGGATTCCAGATATTTGACTTTAAAAGATAGCAATGGACTGTGAGGCGAGTAACTTAGCTTTTAAAAGTCATGTTTTCAGTGAAGACTTGACTCAAGGGGCATAACTGAAAATTCTAGGTCTAATGCCAGTGACGCAATGTTACGGCACTGCAAGGTCTGTTGACCGAGGTTTCTCTTGGCGTTTTTTTTTAGTGACGAACGCTTGGGCATCTGGTTTGGAAAGTTCTCTAACTTTTCCTTAGTTCTCAATAAGATATGAAGTCTGTGTTTTTGTTTCCCGACACCTGGGCGTGGAGTCCACGGCCGGTGCCTTACCGTTGATCAGATAACTCGCGTTCCGGATCGTGTGGATGGATGAAAACCGATGCTTTTTTGTCCCTTTTAAAAAAAAATTCTGCGATTGTACGCCTTTATACTATCCTTTTTAAGTGTTACAGGTTTATCGTGTGTGCCATTCTGCTGAAAACGGTAAACTTTACGACTTATATAACGAGTGAGGATGCGATACGTATAGGCCGATATTTGCCAATAGAGAGAGGAAAAAGAAAGAAAGGCACCACCAACAAAACCTAACGAAAATGAAAGCGTTTTTGCCGACAATGGTTCTTTTTTTACATGTCCGCCCTAGTCGCATTATCACTCCCCATTTTGGTACCGAAAATTGTGAATTCTCTGTAGCTTTCTCAGCCTTTCAGAAGGGAGACAAAAAGAAGGGCGTTGCAGTAGTCCATATTTGAAAAAACCAATGATACAATAAGAGTGATTACAACTCTGTTTGATACATACTTTCTGTTCAAATGAATTCTGCTCAATTCTAAAAAGAGAGTTCTACATAATAAGTTAATATAGTTCGACATTAACAAATTTTTATCAAAACCTTTGCCCAAATTTTTGGCGGTGGCCTTTGGAATAATTTCATTGCCATTTACATTGATTAGGACATTCTTTTCACCAAGTCTTTTTTTTTGGATGGTCTTTTCATGACCAGGCAATCTGTTTTAGTTTATTTAGTTGGAGTTTTTTTTTTGGTCATCCAATCTTTTAGGTCTGAGATGCAATTTTCAAATTACAATGTTATGGGAAAGGTCATTGATGTTTGTTTTGATATAAAGCTGAGTGTCGTCAGCATAGAGATGATACATAATATCATGTTTTTGTATTATTTGAATGATTTCTTGGGTGTATAAGATAAACATAATGGGACTTAACCCGGAACCCTGTGGCACATCGAAATGGAGTTTAGTTAATTTAGAAAATTTGTCTTTTATCTTGATGCGTTGTTTTCTGTTCTTTAAATATGACTCAAACCAGGATAAAACAGTGCCAGATCAGATATTTTAAAAAGATGATTTCAACCTGTTCAGTAAAATATCGTGATCGATAGTATCGAAAGCAGCACTAAGATCTAAATGGCTTGAGATACAAACATTATTTTTGTCAAGACTGTTTACAAGATCATTGAAAACATGCACAAGTGCTGTTTCAGTTGAGTGTCAGCTCGATACGCTGATTGAAAGACTTCGCGATTAAAAAAATTTTGAGTTTGCAAGAGTTGTTTCAAAACCGCTTTCTCGAGGATTTTGACAGAAAAGACAGGTTTGACACCGGATGATAGTTTTTTAAATCGTTTTGGTCGAGACCTTGTTTCTTTAGAGGGGAGTTATTATTGCTTCTTCAAACTGTTGAGGCACTTTACCTGTAGTCAGCAAATCATTTATTATGGAAGTGATTGAGCGAGAAGGTCAGGAAGACATTCCTTTAGAAGGGATGTAGGTCACATGACTTTGATGGTGAATTTAAAATTATATTTTCTGCCTCTTTTTCGGTGACTGGATTCAATACGATGCACCAATATTGATGTAAAATGCCATATAAACCCTCAAACCCCCATTCCACACCAACTAACCGCTCCTGTCAACTATAAACTACAAACATTACACATAGATGTAATGGCATTGCTCATCTCTCAAGGTCTTAGGTAAGACTGCATGTTTGATGAGCACCTTATATCTAAAACGGGAATGACTTTTCTTCAAAATACAGTGCAGACGCACAGTGAAAGTCTTGCTCTAGCCGGGTCAGGTGTCATAGAACCTTGTTTTAACTAGATATTTTCTATAGTTTGATTAAAGCAGAAACAGGGGATTCTAAAAAGTCCATTCTTTTAAACAAAATGTTTGTTTTGTTTTTGTTGTCTTAGACGTTTTAGTGGTCAATATAAATTTCCGTGACACACAAGCTTTGATGTTACTTCAAGTTCAACTTCATCAAAACTGTTACAATCTCTCTATGTCTTTCTCCTTCCCTCCATCTGTTTGAGACTACTTTGCTCCTTTTTATCCCTCTTTTTTCTGTCTGTCTACGTGTATTTGTATCTGATTGTCTGTCTGTTAGTCTTTTTTCTCCTTTTGTCTATTTGTTTGTCTCTGCCACTCTTCGTCTCTCTTTCTTTGTTGTGTCTCAAACTGCATGGTATTGTTTATATTCATGTTGTATATACATATAAATTAAATATAGTGGATGGTCAGAAGACACACCGTATAACAGCATGGTCCACGTATCAGCAGAGCTATTCTCAGGAAACATAATTTTTCTATGTAAATTGGCCCCCTAACAACACAGCTGGTCGGGCTAACAGCACTTAAATTGTCAAAGTTGTCAAGACAGATGTTTTTCTTTATAAATTTCAAATATGAACCAGATGTGTAGACGATCAATCCACACTTTTCAGCTGTAATAGATAGGTACTGTTAGTGAACTCTCTCTATCTGCCAAAGGGAAGTTGCCAATTTCATCCACCTAGGCCAAACAAACAAACAATGGTCATAGTCTAGCATAAGTCGTTAACAGTGAATCTTACTCTACCCGCTAGACAGCGTGTCACAATACACAATGTTTTGTGCAGGTAAAAGAACAATTGTCTACATTCATCATGGCTTAACTTAGGTCACTCAAACAACTGAGGTCAATCAAATCAAAGATGCATGTCCAACCAATGTGGCATTGGTGAGTGGGGAAACTTTCATTGATTTGTTGCATACTTTGATTGGCCAGCGACTGGTAGAAATGGATGGCCATTGGCGACATAAAGTTCTGTCCGCTTATGAACATGGTCTGCCTACCGGCAAAATTTTTCAATCCCTCAAAGGGTGTGTTCTTAGACTGCCACTACTGTAGTATTTTCTTTTGAACTTTGCCAGGTTGATTTATTGTCTATGTAAATCAAATTTTTAGAGCAAATAAACAATGTCTTGTCCAACATGTAGCATTTGTTATCTTTGGTTACAGTGTGTTGTTTTCTTTTCTCCTACAGGTAATGTTACTATAGAAAAGACAATTCCAACGATGGCCAAAACTGCCTTCCAAATTTTAAACACCCGCAGGGTCCTTCACACGATGTTGTTTTTGTTTGTAAAAGCCTGGTATCTTCTTGTGAGATTGAAATCGTTTGTGACTTCCAACTTCTATAGAATTAGTTATACTACGTCTGTGTGTTTATTCGGTGTCAATCTCATCATCTTTGTCTTCGGTTGTCGAACATTCCACTCAAAAGTTTTCACTGAATCTGCCACATGGCTTTCTTCCAACATTCCCCCATCACTTCTTTCCTTCTGGGAGTCTAAATGACAGTCAGTCTAGCCACTCTGATAATGTGTTTGATGACTTCTTGGCCCGTCACGTCTTACATAACTCGTTGATTCATTCCGTTCCTCCAGTAGTTCACGTTATATCTTGTAATCACGGCCCCTTTACTTTTGCTAATTATTTGAGCGTTGTTAGTGCATTCAAGACATTCAAACCTTCGGCTCTTTACTTGCACGTCAACCAGGAACCAGAATTGGACCCAGATGGTTATTTTCAGTTTCTTCCTGATCTTGTTAGAGATATACCTGTTATTTCTAAACTGCACCTTAAATTTCCTCTTGCCTGTTCTGGCAGCATCGATGAGCAAAAGTTGGCTTATTTTCGCATAATTGGCCCAACTGGTGGAGTTGCTACCAACAGTAAGACTCTTTTTGGCTCCCTTAAACGCTTTTGAAGAAATTTTCAACAATAAAGTAGGCATAGCACTCCTCTCGATTTGGATTTCCTGATGATTGCTTTCGCACAGGCAGACATATTACCAAACATTCCCTCTGACAAAAGAATTGAATTTGTTGAGTGACAAATCTCAGGTAGTTACATGCACAACCGTGAACAGCTTTTCTTGGAAGAAGGGTCATTTTTGTGTCCACATCTTGGAAGATATATTTCCTGTTCAGATATTTCCGAAGTGAGAACGATTTTCAGCTCTGGCCAGATGGTCAGGGTATGGGACTTCAATAAGTTAGTTTCGCAACCCGCAAACATGGAAATTGTTCCTAACATTGTCCACTATGTGTGGCTTGGCAAAAAAATCTTGACTTCTTCGCCTATCTGAGTCTGATCAGCAGCCTGTTTGTGTTTGGTGCTGAAGCTGTGTACATTCATGGTGAGGAACCTCTGGGTGAACTGTGGTCAAAAGTAAAGAAATGAGCGGCGAGTCAAAGTCATCAATCGAGATTTCCCAACTCAGTGTATGGAGATCCAATCAAGCGGTTTGTGTCTCATGCCAGCGATTATCTTAGGGCGGACGTGCTCTTGAGGTATGGAGGTGTCTATGCCGATTGGGATGTCATTTTCCTGAAACCGTTGCCTTCGTCAGTCAGACAGCACAATGTCACTGCCTGTGTTGATTGGCCAGCGACCGGCTCCTATCCAGATGTTCTCCAACTTGGGAGTCCTTGTTGCTGCCGGGAGGCGCAATATTTGCGGCTCTTCTTGGGAATCTATCGATGGTACCTGGATAACCATTGGTCATACAACGCCATTCACATGCCCTACAAGATTTACGAGAAAAATCCATGGACCTTGAACATTGACAGGCATCTCCAGGTAAATGAGAGGAAATACACAGTTTTTGCATGTATGCGAAAATTAGTAAATCTAGTTGCTCCATTTGATACATAAAATACCATGCCTTTCTGAATAGTGGAAGCAATATGACATAAGTGAATAATTGTAACCTGTTTCACCTTAAATTAGTCACAAGATATGTGTCAAAGTAAAAGCAGGAAAAGTGAAGTTTAATGTTAAGATAATTTATGTTAACGTTGTCATAAGATTTGTCCACTTGGTATCATTATCAGATGCAATTATCTTAACAATACAGAGCATTTCCACCACTAGCTTAGGCCTACATTTTATTTTTCCACACTTTCTCTGTAGCCTAACCTTATGTATCTGAAATGTTTGCCTCACTTCATTATGTAACGGTTATAGTTATAAATGATAAGAGTTAGAACAAAATTAAAAAACATGTGTTAAAAACAATTATAATTGCAAGTTGACCTACTCTGCTCGACCTACACTAATTTGCCTATAAATTTAAAAGGGGTGTTGAAGATGCTATTTTATTTTTTACAAATGACGTGTATCATCATCATGATACTCCTAAAAAGCTATGTCAGAATTCTTTTTGTTGATTTTTCAAGTGCTTTTAATACAATACAGCCACACATCCTGATTCCTAAATTGTTAGATATGGGTTTGGGAAAAGTTTCTGGATCTTAGATTTTCTGACCAACAGACCTCAATTTTGTTAGATTAACATCAGAGAATGGTATTTTTGACTCGTCAGTAATTGTAACAAACACTGTAGCACCCCAGGGTTCTGTCCTTGCACTTATACTCTTTTCTTTCTACACCAATGATTGTAGAACTGCTTTTGAAAACATCTCAATAATAAAATATGCAGATCTATCCAAGCTCTTATCAGATCAAAAGTAGATCTAATCCATTAGGCTCAAGAAATCAAAAGATTTGTAAAATGGTGTGATGACAATTATTTACAACTTAATGTTAACAAAAGAAATGATTTTTGATATGAATGACAAAAAAATCTAGAGTCTAATTTAGATTAGACTCAAAGCACCAATATTTAATAAAGCATATATACTTCTATGAGCCATAATTCTTGATTCAGTCACACCTCCAATGTCCAAAGATTAATTACACTTTAATTACAGTATATACTGAAGGAGAAAGTTATATGACTAGCAGTAGGAGTCTTCACTATAAATTATAATTCTATCAGTCTTTACTGAAGTGTCCTCTCACAGTTGTTGGGAAGACAAATAACGCCCATAATGATATTGTTATAAAAGATGAAACAGTTGAGAAAGTTAATGAATATATATATCTTGGCATAATTTTTGACGAGAAGCTAGAATGGCAAAAACAATCAAATGAAATTTTAAAGAACGTAAACAAAAGATTTATAAGTTTCAAATTGATAACACTAATAAAACTTTTCCATCAAGCTTGCATAAAGAGTATTATTATTTCTAGTATAACTGCATGAGGAGGGAATACAAGAGATAGAGAAAAGAAGAAATTTAATAGGTTACTGAAACACATAGGAAACTCATAAATGATGTAGAGCCTGAGAACTTTGATGATATGTATGAGAATCAATGCAAGATCAAACTCAGGAGTAGACTTAGAAACAACACTCATCCTCTTTTCTCCATACAAGTAGTAGAAGCAGTCGACTTTACATTTAAAATCCTGCACTGAGAGATATTTTAGATCTTTTCTTCCAAGTGCCATATGAAAGTTTGACCATATTTTGCTTTGAAAGCACAATGGTGTTTTGCTCAATGCTTAAGAAATGTAAATTGATGGATGGTGAATGAATGATTTATGATAAGTTGATGAATGTGTATGAAGCTAAACTGATTTGTCTATAATTATTTTTATTTTTGTTAATTTTTAAAAATTTGATTATTTTTATGTATATTGTTTCAATGCACTATCTATTTACCCACCTTTGCATCTTTACATACTTCTCCTAAAAATCTAAACATTTAATGATTGACTTAAATTAAATGCATTGATGTATTCTTTTATTTTCAAACGGAAATTGTGATAACGCAAAGTACAATTTCCTTTTTAAAGGATCAATAAAGATGATTGAATTGAATTCAATTTTTAAAAGAAGTTTCCCGTAAGCATCACCATGATATGCATATGCATGTTGTGTTGGCTTTTCAGTTTATATGATATTACTACCCCTTGCATCAGCAAAACATTAATTCATTGTGTCTTCTCTGTCTCAGAATGCAATGCTATAACCCAAGGTAAAAAGAGACCAAAAGGTAGACCTCAGAGAAAGTGGTAAGAAAGAAAAGAGGCACTATAGCAATCAAATGTAACCTTAACAGAGCGAAACAGAAAATGGCAGGATAGGGTAGCCTGGAGAAAGATCATTTCAGGCATCTAGACCCGTATGCCGGAAGGTAAAAGAATGGGGAATTGATAAGGAAAGAAAGAAAGTCCTCTTTCTCTCCTTAAACCATCCCCAAAGGAATACTAACAAGAAGATGAAAGTACACAACAGTGCCGTGATTGAAAATTGAAACGGTTTTCTTTTTCTTCCTTGACAGGTCCTGTGTGCCTACAATAGGTGTCACGCTGCTTGGGTGCCTGGTTTCAAAGAGGATCCTGCTGACCATTTACATAACAAAGGATTCAATTGGCAGTCGGATGCTGTAGCTATTCACTGGACACATCCAGATCCTCCTGCGTTTAAAGATCTTCACACCTTGTTAACTTCTTCATCAGTTGAGGCGGATATTGGAAAATTTGTTTTGGAAAAAGCAAAGTTGACTTAATAGCCATATTTGAGCAAATGAGCAATTATTTGATTGAGCAATATATCTTAAAATCAATATTTTACATTTATACATAGTTTTTAAAACATTTTTTCCTTCCTTTTGGATTGGTTTTATTTTTACATTTCATTTAAATGCCATTACAGCTGTTTCTTCAAGCAGTCATTCCTTTTTTTCCTTCTCATGTCTTTATCATTTTTCTTAACATTTGTGATTGTGATAATTAATGATTCTCTCACATTCCTTTTGTTGTTGAATATTTGTCCTTATTTATGTTAATTCAAATCATGAATGAAGTCTTTTATTGTGACCCTATTTGGATTTTCCGACACACTTGATCACCTAATCCCGACACGCCAAAGATTGTAGGCTATAATATGAGAATAAGGTTTCTTTTATTTTGCCATGAACTGTTTAGGAAACTCTTTTTCATGAACAGTCTTGTGAATAAAAAGTTCATCGAGTGACCTTTAAGTATTATGCTCATACCCCCAATGAGTTGTTATGTTACCTACTCCCTCCTCTAATGTCATACCCACAGTCAGTTGCTTGTTTCCAATACTTCCATATATATTTACACTATTGAGGTATAATATATATTTATACCTCAATAGTATCTTGTTTTCCTATGTCTGTGTTAAAGTTAAATATCGAATAAGAAGGCTCCTTTTTAGAGTTTCCCTCGTTATACATATAACGAGAGAGAGAAACCGCTACATAATTTTAAAAATATGATTATCTAGTTCAACTTTCTTTATACAGTAGTAACTGCCTAAATGCCCGTTTCGCTATATGCCCGCAATTTCGATGAAACCAAATTGTTTCTAAATAAATTGCTCTCTAAATGCCTGTTTCAAAACCAAGATTTTCGCCTAAATGACATGCCTGGTCTCAACGGCAACTGCAGGTATTATTTTCTCCAAAGTATTATGAAATGTCCGTAAGTGATTAAATATTCTGTTTTTCTTTATCATACATGTAATCCGATCGCTAATCTATTAGTATTATGGCTTATGCCCATCAACAATGTGCCATGCATTGCAACCACCCTTCATTACTTATCCATGGTAGGTCCTAATGTACTAAACGTTGACCAATCTTCTTCATAACTCCACCCAATGTACAGCACATCCTTTGTCACATTGGATTACTGGTTTATCATCGGGCAATTAGAATTGAAGTCTTCCGGACTCCGCCCACATTTCTTCTTCTTTGATGTCGAAAGTGACATGCAATCAACTGGCGTCTTTAGACCGGCGCTCATCGCGATCGAGGGACAAGGTGTGAACAGTTTTATTGCTCCCCTGTCTGGCATTGGCCGTATCCAATGTGACTTCGGTCTTCGTATAGAGACGGTCAACCCATCCAGTGCGCCACCACCTCAGTGTTAAAGAGCTTAATGGTTTCCAGATGTCCGTTTGTCTTGCATTAAATTTTTCATACAGCTGATGACTTTTCAAACAAATGATCTGGCTAGTGAATCTTTATCCTTGTCTGTCTGTTGTCTTAATTTTAACACAAGGATTATGAATCGAAGGAGTAGTAAGGTTCATGTTAATTTATTCACTCATTGATCCCATTGGATGAGGCTTTTCTTCATCCAATTTTTCTTATCCAAATTTGCATAATTATGTGTCATAGGTCTCGTGATTAAATACGTCACGTGATTGTAGTGTGGATTATGCCAGTTAAGGAGGAAACACTGATAAGGTCCTTTTTCTCTTAGGCTCCATAGTTACAACTTGAATTTTGCACGATCTACATTTTGAAAATAAAAATGAATAAACCAGGAAATGATTTACAAAAAAGAAGCTTCAAATCCTGAACAAAATTGACAAGTCACTAGGGAATCCTAACTTCACAGAAAAGAGGCCTTCCCCAAATTGTTGCCCCTGACTGATTTTCGCCTAAATGCCTGTTTTGTCTGCTTCTCAAGCACTGGGCATTTAGACGGTCACTACTCAAAATACACTGGGTATTAAGAGATCTCCTGTTTAGTGGTATCAGAAATCTAGTGTTACTACTGTAGTGTCACACATGTGTGCTTGAAACTGAGATACCATGGCTTCAAAACTATGATTCTCATTATCCTGATGCATACATACACGGAAATGACATTTAAATTTTAACCCATTTTCATCAAGCTACAAAAAAAAGAAAGAACAAAATTAGTGCACTCATGCGGGCACCAAAATGTTGCTGCTTGGGCAATCCAATTTCTTTATGGAAAGGAATACAGACCATCATTGTAACAGGAATCACCCATTTTGTCCAAGTGAGCAAATAGGGTAATATTTTTTGTTTAAGGAACAAATGAAATGCTTGAAGTGGGTTTGAACCCAGTACCTCTGGGTCACAGTGCAATGCCTTTTTAACCACTCAGCTATCTCTGTCTCCTAGCTATAGCCAGGAGATAAATCCTGTGATAGACCACTATCCAGTCCAGGGGATGATCTTGTCTCACTTGTATCCCTGAACACTGCAATAAGTTATATAACCAGAATAAGTTCTGCTGATTGAGTATCTGGGTAAGGAAATGTCTCCCTCCCCCAAACCTCCTTTCTTGCTTTGTATATTTCATGAACTACCCGGTAGTTTCTAGTCTTAACACTTTGATGATGTTCATGACTGCAACAGAAGGTTATAAACTTGATGCCTCTGTCCTTGTTTGTAGAAGGCAGAATAATGTAAGTAACAGTATATTGGCAAGCCCTGTGATACAAATACTAATATAAGAGTGATAACAATTCAATTGCATAGATGATATGGGAAATGTGCCATTGCAAATGACTTGATTGGTTTGGGTCAAGCTAACTTTAATAATTTGATTAATTCTCATGCTGTGTGTGTTAAGTCTTACTTAAGTGTTATAATTTTTATTTGCTGGTTTCAACAATGACTTCTGAATTTTAAAATCAATTGAACTCAATTCAATTTATCTTTATTAATCCATAAAAAGGAAGTAGAGAAGTTTTGATTGTGTTTTTCATTTGGTATTACATGTATCTTTTTTTATATTTTTCATTTCTTCTCATTTTTTGCTGAGTGAATTATTTTGGTGGTTTTTGTTTTATTCTCCTTGTTTTCAAATTACCCATGCTTTGTGTCATTGTAAGTTGGGAGTTGAATGCCACATGCACAGAAACAAACTGCAGTTGGATAACGGGACTGGTTATAACAGGTTACTGGTTACACAATACCACTAATACCAGGGACATTGCCAATCAGCATTTTTTTCCTTCATTACTCATCATACATAGTGAAAATTACTTGTTAAAACAGGGGACTAAGACAAAAGTGATAACGACAAAAAGTGACCATCTAATGATATTAGCTCTGAGAGAGAGAAAGATACAGAGAGAGGACGGGGGGGGCATGGAAGGAAGCAGAGACACAGAGAGAGACTGGTCATATAGTTGTAGTAACATATTATTATTTTTAGTTGTCACTCTTTGTTTATCAATTTTGACTTCCCTCACTTCACTGTGGCTCCTTTATGTTATTTTGAGCTGTATACAAGTAATCTGATTATAACAACAGTGATGTAGTAGTAGTAAGTATTCATGATTGTGAATGAGTTACCTCAGAATCAAAAAATTAATGATGAGGCAAAATTCATTGTCTGCACATGTAGTAGAATGAATTATTAGTTTTCATTGTAATAAAATAGCCAATGTTCTATCAGATCTACACTCTACATGCTAATACCAAATGTTTTGTAAAAGTAAATCCTACTTTTTATTAATATGCAGTTGTGTACTCACTCTCTTCCCCTTAAAAACAGTGATAAGGAGTGTTATTGTGAAAAAATACTTACACTACAATGTTCTAAAGCATACCACCGCTACTACTTTCAATATTTTAATATGTTTCCAGAATTCTGAAAATTTTTCATGAAATATGATGAAATGTATTCACCTGCACTTTGCTGTGGCTCTCTTCATAAAATTTTATTAATTATATTTGCACTTGCAGGAATATTCTTTTTGTGTGTTATATGGTTGCTCTAATGAGTTGTTTTAATTTTAATCATATAAGAAGTTGTGAAACGTTCTCATTTAGTTGGAGACTTGGTAGTCCAGAGGCAAGGTGTCGACCTCTCAAACAAAAACGTCTAGGGTTTGTGCCCGACACGTCAAACATTTTCAATAAGTTTTTCAGGTTGAACGCAGGTTAAAACGTTATTCTTTTGTTAAAACTGTTATTCTGCATTTTTACCTCAGTACTTGAAATGATTTGCATATTTTTTAGTGTGTATTATAAATCAGCTGTTTTGCTCTTGCTCTTATTTCTTCCTCCTCCTAGTCCTATTATTTAATGTAGAGTTTATTGTTTCAATATTTATTTGCATGTTAAAATAACAATAATCATAAACCACACCTGACTTTACAAAAAAAGAAGCTTTGATTTTCATAAGTGTCCTTCAATAAAAAAATAATTTGCGATTGTTGCAATTGTAAATATTTTCATCAAGAATAGAATAGAAACACCATATTTTGAAACGGTTGTGCTGCTTACTCAATGCCTTCCATTTTTCTCTTTTAGTCAATGGAAGACTAAAATACCTATTACACTATAGAATAATTGCCTAATCGATTGGGTCAATCTTGTCGACTGATCATAGACCAAACAATGGTTGACAAATTAAGTAGCATAATAATAAGAATATTGTATGATAATTGGCGATAAACAGTGCGATCAGTGGACGATCAAGATAATCAGACAGTGCCTGATATTGGTTTTACAATTGAAGGGGTGATTTCAATAGTGTGCCTATGTCCATTTTCGTGAATTACAGAGAGAGAGAGATAATCCTATGCATTGGAATAACAGGTTCACAGGCTTCCTGAAAAGTATGAGTGATTTGATGAAAATGCATCACGTTTTACAGCCATTTGAAACTTGGAATTCCCAAAGCCAACAGTGCCAAAGTGGTTTTTGGCATTTTTCTCTAAATGAAAATGACATAATTGTGAAATAAGCACATCATTGAAATGACCCCTTCAATTACAGGTTGGCTATGACGCAGGAAAGGTTTGGCGGCTGACATCGGTGGCTGAGCGATTAGGCTGCCTGACTGGGGATCATGAGGTTCAATCCTAAGCTAGGTCCGACGTTTTGTTTCTTGGGAAAGACACTTAATGCTCATTTTCCCACTCTACCCAGGTGTAAATGGGTATGAGCATCAGCTTTGGGAGTAAAAACCTGCATCACACTAGCATCCTCGCCAGGAGGAGATTATTATCACCTGTTCTGCTTTATGCTATTGAAATTGGGATACGCTCTGACTGAGTTGAAACAGCCTTGAAGGAACTTTTCTACTTACTACCACTAGGAGGACAGGAAATGGTTAACAGCATGCATGTCTTTGAAGAATGCTGCGCCTATAAAAGAGCCATTTTACAAACTTATCTTAAGTGACACCCTAGGTAGAAAATACATTGGACTCAAGCGTATCAAAATTAAGAAATTGACCCTCGATGTTTCAAAAATCTTTTTATCTCTAAAAAAACCCTGTTCAAATACCCATCGTGCACATGTTCCTGTCCAGACAGCATATCTAGCACACACCTTGAACTTGCAAAGTGTAGGGTTGTGAATTCATACTATTACACTATTAATATTATAAACCATGTGCTGTCGTCGTCAAGGTTGAGTAATGTAATGGTAATAGCAAACTAAATGTCGTGCGATTGTTGGTTGATGGTTATCACAACACAATGGTTGACCCAATTGGTTGGCCAATCATCGATCAGTGTAATATGCCCTTTTATTCATACTGACCTATACTCATAAAGTAAAACCTAAGGACAGCAGGAAGTCGTTCAGGCCTCATCATCATTAATGCCATTCATCCCTGTAAAGGCCCCCATGTTCAAGCAAATTCCATCTTCTTGTCTTGGCTATCCTTTCAAGCCTTCTCCACGTGAGCCCCATCGCACGTGTGTATCTTCTTTTCCAAATCTCCTGTGGCCTAATACGCTTGGACATGTGAACACTTTTAAACACAGGAAATGGAAATTGCCACTTCTCTTTTTCTTTTTTTTTTTTCGTTAAGAAGGCAAGATCACGAGCAACAGGTTGACAGGCTCTGCTGGTAGGTCCTACTTCTTTTCTTTCAATGTCTTTTATTTACCTTGCTCTTTCTCATTAATTCACCCTGAGATCATCGCATGAGGTGGGCAGGGTAAATTTTCAATGATTTCATCAATCAGGAGTCACAAAGCATATTATAACAGTAACACTAACCAGTACATTGTGAGATACTAGATAATGCAGAGGGTGAACCCAACCTCCCACATCATGGTTGGAGATGAAAATTTCAATTCTAGGTAAAAACTATTATTAATGTATTATTATTAACATTGTGTTAACAGCGCCCGCCAACCAACAACCAAAAAAAGAAAATTATTTCACACATTTATTGATACGTGTATATGATTGCTTGCACTTGAAATGACTGCCATTCCATTCCTCTTTCCTTAAGTTATGTGTTCAATTAGTTTTTAGTTTTAGTGCAATTTTGTGTGTGTGAGTGTTTGTGAATCTAAAAGACCAAGAAGTGGCTTTATACTATTTTATTTTGTTTACCTTTTAATTTTGAACATACCATATATTATTTGATCTGATGTTCGACAAAACTTCCATTCCAAATACGTAGTGCTAGCAATATTGTGATAGAGAAATTGGTTACGTTTTCTCTGATTTCCTAGATCAGACCATGCTCCGCATTTAACTTTTTGTGACATTCTGGTTTTTAAAAATTATTATTTCAGTTATTTTACGTTTGTATAATAATATTAATTAACTAATAAATGTTTTGAGTTCTATGAAAGATATTTGCATTGGCCTGTTGAAATTAAATGGTGTACTGTCAACCTGTTGTTACTGTGGTAATATGCATGTGGGAGTCCAGCAAGTGATGGTAATAGAAATTAGCAACTGTCAACAGAAAACGGCACTCCTGCTTAGACTAGTAACAGATACCAAGGCATATTTAAATTTAAAGTCAACTGTTCAGGCAAACATCAGTCTTACAGTATTCTAGCTTGAAACTGACATCCCCACTAAAGTAGGGACTAGATTATGACAAATCTTGTCATAAAGTAGTCTGCTTCCCTGCTCATGTCTTTAAAATGGAGTATAGCCTTTGCTTAGCTCACTCACTACCATTATCGACACGTATCGGTCACGTCAATAAGAAAACGACTGTTGGCTGCCATGACATGTCTGCATTTATCTCACGTGTAATCAAACCATTTGTCCGGAGACATCACATAAAATTATTATTGGGTAGTATTACTACTATACCTTTGACACTGACAGACATCGAAAGTAGACAACAAGACTAGTACTAGTAGTCAACTTTGCCTCGAAAATGAAAATTCCTTTCTGATTTCAACTATTCAACCCAAGAATCAGCTTTAAATCTAGAAGTGATTTTATATTTTGCTGAGACTGCCCTGTAAACAGCCACAGGATCCTTAGCGTACACAGAGCGCTGTAAAATGCACACATAACCTCCTTTTTATCAATCGTCTTTTCTCTGATGGCACTATGTCCATCTAACTGGAGCAGAAAATTTTTCAATCACTGTCAGGGCTTGAACCCAAGCCTTTGGTTGAGAGGTTGACACTTTGCCTCTGGACTACAGTCCTCCCCTTGACAGATCCATCCTGAATAGACCAACCGACACATACATGAACATCTATTATAGTATAGGGCCTATACATTTTACAGCACATCATCACCTTAAAACTGAAAACTCAGCACAGACCATGACAACTCGCACTCACAGACATTGGACGAACGGGTAAGAATACAAGATATTCATCATAAATATTAAATAACTCAAAAGTTTTATTCTCAGATATACCCTCCTCCTCCAAATCCCCAATTTCCATGGAAGATTTCATGACAATTATGTTTACATGAGCAGACAAAAGAGCATTTGGAGATGTTATATTACAGATGAAGTTGATTTGCTGGTAAAGGGAATGGGGAGGGCAGGGCGGGAAAGGAAAAGACAAATTTTCAACATTATTTACAGGATGAAGGACACTCTTGTACAATATCAATATATGCATCTCTGATAAAACATAATGGTAATTCATATGAACGGAAAAGTATTTCAAATGTTTACATACATAACAAAACAAATGAACTAAAACTTTACATTGAGTTGAACAATAAAAATTTACAACACTGCAAAATATGTGAAATTCAGAAACTGAAGAATTCAAAATGAAATAAAAGAGCAGAAGAGAAATTTGTATGAACAAAATGAGCACTCTGTTAAAACAAATGTGAAATGTTAATATATATATATATATATAATATATATATATTATTCTGACATGATGAAGAGGATGTTTCATTTGTATTTGTATGGCAGTACAGAAATTGGTACTCCCTAAACTTAAAAATATAAAATCCAGTTCAGACAGACATACACAGACACTCTCACACATACACATTTTCTCTCTAAATTTTACTGCTTTTACTGAATACAATGTAATCAAGATCTTTATGACAAAATGAAGTGTATCTTAGACAACATATCATTTACACACAACACACCCACCTCTTTCCAAACAAAACTCTGTACCTATGTATAGAGTGGTTAAGACACTGCCTCCAACTTTGATAAGTAAAAAAAGAAAGAACATAGCACAAATAAAACAAACTGTGGCATCAGAAAAAGACCAGAGAATTAAAAACAAAACTGAAAACTTGTATAGATGGTGCATGTCCCAAAAGTTATGTCAGGGTACATGCTAAGGGGCTTCATTAAAAAAAAAGTAAAAGAAGAGAAAAAAGCGAGGGGGTATCTATTGAGGGAAATAATTTATGGGCAAATTTTCTACTTTCCAAAGTCACTTCACAAAGCCAGTCAGGCTGTGCAACGATCAATTATTATTCTAATACACTAAGAAAGCTCAACCTGAACCAAGTTTCATGTGAAAATGACAATATTTCTAATCAATTTGGCCACAATATCTCTTAATAAGATATGTATAAAATTACGCTGTGAAAGCTATAACAAGTTTGTACACAAGTTAAAAAAGATTCTGCTAAGGCGTTGTTCTCTTCTCAAAATTTGTTCAGACGAGGAGAAAAATAAATACCAATGGATTACTGATTCAACTTTCAATTTGCAAGACATTTTGTCATTGTCAAAAGAAAAGTATCAAAGCTCAGAGATGTATTATTTAAAATTAGCCAATATAGAAGAGACAAGATTACCCCAACCAGGAAAAAAATTGCAACAATATCTAAGATTGGGCACAGATTTGGTATGGTAAGACAGTAGGATAAAAAACAATACTATATACCGACCGCTTATCAAATCAAATGTCTAAATCTTCTGATATCTTTCATTGAAAAAAAAAAAAAAGGGTTAGAGGCATGTATGCCTTCCTATTTATATCTATTCTCTTATCTTTCATTTTTAAACCATTTATAAAAACTATTCATTTATCTATCTATATTTTGAAAGAGAATTGTTAGTAATTTCCTTGTCAATGTGATACTGAACTTTGAGACAGTCTCAATTTATTAGAAAAAATAGTTGGAGAATGGAAAATAGCTAGATAACGTGACAGATTGCACTAAACAAAAAAAAACAAAGAAACTATTTTTTTTTAAAAGAGAAAAAAAAAGTAAAAGAAGAGAACAGGGAATCAGTAAATAAATAACAAAACATAAATATAACCATATCTACAATTACACTCATCAACCAACAAAATCTGGATCATCATCACTGTCATCCTCATCATCATCCCCTAAACGTTTTCGCTTCTTCCTCTTCTTTTTCACAATTGGTGTTGATTTGTGCCCAGTAGACAAAAGTTTATGAGTTTTCAATGATATATGGCCTCTTTTTTCTTTTCACTGTGGTGATGATGATGATGTTCATGAAGTGAATGCGAATGTCTATGTGACCTTGACGATGACTGAGTAATTCAGTACCAAAAAACCGTTAAAAATGCAAAAGTTAGGACAACTGTGTAGATCAACTGACCAAATTTCATATTCTAAAACTCTTAAATCGTATATTGCCCGGCCCGTTTTTGCCTCTAAGTAAGTCTCGTTACCAAAGCTTTGGCAAAATTTTCAGCTGAAATAAAATCATAAATTTGTTACCAAACACCATAAAGCAATGAAAATTTCTATATGTGTAACTTAGTATGCTTATGCTTATTGATTCATGTTAAGATTCATAAGCCATTCTTGACGATTCGTTTTCTTTCTCCCTCCTCACTTCCTATACCCAACCTTGCTCCTCTGTAAGTTGTCAGGTGCAATAATCTTGTTATCTCATCACTTAACTCCAGGTCTAGGTCTTCACTTTCATTTGTGATCTTGGGTCATCAGTACCTGAATCAGAACCATCACTTTCACCAGAAACAGAGACAGAAACACACAGACACACACACAGGCAAAATCAGTTAGACTTTTGTTCCCTAATTATACGCATTTTGCGAATATCTCATCCTAAAATTATCTCACATCTCTTCGGACCCACCCCTTTCACTGAATAAAAACTTACTTCTGAGGTAGATGAGGGATTTGATAAACGGTCAGGCTCCTGTTCACCGTCTGCCTGCTGCTCTCCACTACGACTAGCATTCTCACCAGCATCACTGAGATGTGAGGAGATTTGTTAGTCCCATGCTGAGGCGTATTTCTCTGTTCATTGCGTGCCTCATCACCGCTGTCATCCTCTTCAGATGGGTCTATACTCATCATCAATTCACGGAACTAAACATGGAGATACAAGAAAAGGACACAAAATCTTAAGTTACGAGCGATACAGATATCCTTCCCATGTAGATATCATATTGTCATTGTCAAAACTGCTGTCAGTGAAATAATAATCACACTATGATAAAATCAATGCATGCAGATGACTAATTTAAATCGCATCGATCACTTACCTCTAAGTAATCGTTGACAAGCTTCTGACGTTTTTTCTTCATCATTGCTAGTGTCCTCTTCATAGACTGATCGCATAACTTGTAAGGTGTGCTGAGGCTCAAACACAGGTAATGATTTACGATTCAATGGTTTCTCATATACTTTTGCTGCCTCTGTAGGAGAATACCTGTGTATTTTGCTGCAAACAAAAAGTTGAAAAGATTGTTCAAAAGCCATAAAATCAAAGCTCTGCTCTTGTTTTCAAAAGCGAATCTAGAAGATTTATACTGGATTTCTAAAAATCCAGATCAAAACATGATATTAATAATCTCTATCACTGTAGCTTCTCAAATATGTCCCAAGTAAATATATACTGCTTACCCTTCGGTTAGGCTATACATCTCTTTAAGATGTTGTTTTAGCACCAATAAGAGAATACAACCTTGAGAAAGATGTATGACATCTGTCAAAGGTTTAATGTTTTCAGGAAATTTTTCTGTAAAAGAAAGAAATATGATGTGGATAAACAAAATATCGACACAGCTAATGGGTAAACATTAGAAAGCAAAAAAGAATATACTTGAATTACAATTTAAAAATGTAGTGGAATTTTGTCTTGTTGTACAAACAGCATTGGTATTCAGATGGTAAGGGCATAAAATCATTTTCGGAATTACAAAATCTTGAAAAGTAAAACCACAGCATGAAAAACACAACAATGCACATACAAGACATCTTTCGACGACGACCACTAACCAATCATAAATGATAGAAATTCTTTGTTTGGAATACGTGATAACTAACAAGGTACCTAATTGTGTGAAGAATTGCAACATTTCTTTGTGGTTATCTTTTAATTCCTCCTCCCACCCTGTTAATAAAAAAAAAGCTATCTTGTCTACCTAATGCATGATCCTGAAGGTACATCAAGAAAGAAACAAGCATAAAAGGCCAGAAAAAAAGAATAGACTACCATTAGTGCCTGTAAACCAACTGCTCCAATTGTTCAAAGGACAATAAAATTAAAATGAAAAGCTCTGAATTTACTTACTCATTATTGACTCTGGATCGTCATCATCATCATCTTCTTCGGTTGCTTTAGCATCACCATTGAGCATACTTCTTTGCTTTTCACAATCAATGCCATTTTGTAACTCATTATGTACATGGAGAAGATTCTGAAAATAACATTAAAGCTCTTTCAACTTCTTACATTATCGTATTAGAAGAGAAATAATGTATGAAAAACAGACATAACTTACATTTGCAAAAATACAAAACAAAACAAGTAAACAAAAGACATAATCAAGATGAAATGACATAACACAAACCTCTCTGAAAGATTGAAGTAAGTTGGAGCCAGCTACACTAACGATGATGTCAATTTGATGAATGATAAAGAGTGGCTCATCTTGAGTCTGATAGGCGAAAAAAAGCCAAGTTGTCTGCAATGTACAGTTGTTCTTCTAACGAGATTCTCTGAAAAGGTGAGATGAGAAATAAGCATAACTTGTTTTCCCTTCGAAACTTTACTGTGATTCAAGTAATAAAGTCAGTCTACTATTTGATAATAATAATAATTTAAAAATTCACTCAATGAAACTTGCACAACAAAAGCTTAACGACATTGTCTCATTTTCAATTTACGAACATCAACAACTTCATTCAGATGAAAACCAATGGAACAAGTGCATTTGATCCATTGTGACAAACGTTCATGCTTGAGCTATTCTCAAAAGGTGAGCACCATCAATAATTATTATTTCATAGTATTTTATAAGTATGAAACTAATGAAATGATATGAGTCAGCTGAATTCATCCTTAACATCTGTTAGAGCAATTAAAATTTTGATCCAACTATTATTTCAATGACTCAAAAGGACAAAGACAATTTTTTCTCTCCTACACCTGTTGTGTACTAAATTTATGATGTTTTTCTTGCAGTTATTTATGCCTTGAACATGATTGCGACACATTTTCTTTATATAATATATTATTCATTCATGGTAGTCAATGCATAGTAGGCCTACTACAGATTGTTATATGGAATGTTCTGGTTATTTCTAACCATATATTCTATCAAAAGAATGATTAATATAATCCTCCATAAAGTTTCAAGAACACTACTTTTCATAATCATCTTATCATTAACATTTAATCGGGACATTAAGTATGAAAAAATTAATGTGTAATTTTCCATGCTAGGTGTGTTATTTTTGTGCTGAGGTGTATAATTAAAAGAGACATCAAACAGAACAAAGGCAATTCTTCTAAAATATCAAATTTGATTAAGAAAGTAACCCAACATCTAAATTTAAAAGCTTAGAAAATATGTACCGCAGAATCATCAAAAGGTTTAGAATTGATGTGAGAAGGCCTCTCCTGTGAGATCTATTTACTCTTAGCAAGGAGTAAAGGAATGCATTGAGTGCTTGAGGTTGGTTTTCATCATTATATCTCAGTCCTCGAATCGGTTCCATGGGGTTGCTGTGATTGAAAATCTTTTGTAGGCGGTAAGACGATTTGATGCCCATGAGGGCTTTCATCTGAAATAGAAATTGAAAGATCTTGAGCATACAAGGAAGCCTAACTAATATTCTGCTAACCACAAAGTGGGGGCAAATGGTAACTCAGCCAGTCTGGCCATACAGCCAAAATCAATCTAGAGACTTACAAAATTGTTTCATTTCCAGAAAATGTCTCTTTCCCACTTATCTAATATTGTCAGGAGCATCATCATTCTATTTGTTTTAGCACCAGACAAATATATACATAATTTCTATAAATTAATGCATAAAATATAAAGATCTTGGACCGCTATTGTCTGCAGAACATAAAAGCAGTCCGGTGACATCATTATAGTTTGAGAATATGAGCCCACTGAGCTCTTGCTCCTTTTATACTGATCACAACAAGAAACACATATTATTTCTATGTGACTTAAAATCCTTTCTAAGATTTATCACTCATACTTCATAAAGTGTTTTGTTTTCTTACTGTGAGTGAGTTCTTTTCAACTTATTGTTTACTCTAAATCTGTTGCAGTCAATATAAATCAAGGTTTAAAGTTTTCATATCCGTGATTTTGCCTTTTTGTACCTTTACTTTTTAGATATGATATGTGTTGGGTTTTTGTGTGTGTGAACAGTATCATTAGGTTGGACTACAAAATTGAGAAATTCATCAGCCTCTAGGTGTAAATATTGACAACAGAGATTGGGGTTAGTCTAACAAATGGTCAGTTTGTTTCATTCCATGCCACTGAATCCAGACAGCTCAGTGATAAGGTAGTGAAAGGTGGTTGAAACGTGTAAAGTCCAATAAGAATACCACAACGACGGATGGGGTGTTTAATGGTGAGTATGTTAGACATAACTGATTGAAATGTGTGCACTTTGCTTTTCTTTTTCCCAGAGTTATTTATATCAGGCATGCCATTTAACTTACGTGGGTGAAACCTGGGTATTTCTTTTCAATCTCCTGCAGTTGTTGGTCAGCCTTGACTCGAATACCTTGCTCACTGTCAGAGCTCATGCTTATTAAGTATGAATACACTGAAACAAGTTTTTAGACATATAATTATATTTCCTGCTCTCCGAGATGAAAGTAAAATTATTGATTCAAAGTATCATTCCCCTGTTCCCATTGTAAGAGAAGGGTATGTGAGCACCCTTCCTTTGCATTATCATCACTTTTTCTTTTGTCATGGTTAATTATACTAATGCAATTTTTTCAGATACAATTATCTCAAACCCAAAACATCAAAGTTAATCACAACTCTTGACACAAAATTACAGTGAGGATGTCTTTGTCAGGACACACATAAGGGAATAACATTAATTAACAAGTTTTAAAATAGTAATCATCATGTCCTTTAAAGTTGTACGAAAGAATGCATGAATGGAATCAATGTTAGAGGCGGCATCCCACACCCCCTTCTCTTGTACTCTCTTTTAAATGCAATTTTTCTTACATTTTCAGTAGGGTGATAAGGGCGTAAAAATTAATTTTGAAAGGAGAATGATATCGTTGTGTACCTGAATAGGATGAACAAGACCCTGTCTTAAAACAAGACACACCACATTGAGAGCCGTCATACGAACTTGCGAATTTTCATGGTAAAATGCCTCCATCAACTCTTTCAAATAAACTTGCATCACTGTGCTTGCCATTCTGAAAGGGAAGCCACATTATTAAATAAGAATATTCACGTTATTGAAAGAACATCACTAGTCACCTGAACATGAGATCATATTGAATTTAACATAATGAGTGAGATTTTACTGTTGACAAAAGCTAAGGATGGGAAAAAAGTTCCCCAGACTACGGAGGCATAACTTTTGATTGCAGTTTTTTTTAATAGTTTGATCGTTGGTGACTGGTAAGGTTGATGCAGGATTGCCGTCCCACAAGGTGAGCACTTGTATCCAGCAAGGGCAGCTTGTTTTGTTTCTATAACTTGGTTGAATTCTGCAGACTTGGCATCGAACCAGTTGCATTTTTTTGCAGTTTTTCACCCAAAGTAGCAAAAGCCGATTTTTAAACGATATCCCACAGGTAGTTTCAGCTTTTTGAAGCAGTATTGCATGAGTAATCTGCAGACAGCGTGTTAAAAAGAGAATACAAATTTCTCAACTTAGCACAAAAAAAGAAAGAAACAACATTGCTGTCTGATTTAGCACCTTTGATCTCTCTGCTGCTGTAGGTCAATACATTAAAAAAAAATAAAAGCTAACCAGTGCAGTAATTGAGATCGTCAATGAATACTTTTGTTTTAATTTATTTTCCACTTCCTGTAAGCGGAAGTAACCCACTCATTGTAGTTTCAACAGTAAATGAACGCCATTACACACTGGTACTTTTGTTATCGGGTCAGTCGCAATAGGGTGCACTGAAAGATCGGTGAAGGATTTTGCAGGGGCGCAAGCAAACAAATCGAACAGCAGTGGATTAAAACAAATAGAATAACTTGGAATAAAATTTCAGACAGGCCGTACAGAAATGAAGGAAGAAAACACCACAAAACATCAGAGCCTTTGGCACATGACTGGACACACTCAGCACATCATGTACCTCCCTTTTGGTAAACAGCCTATAAAGCAAACTTCACGTTATAAGCTTTTTGTGCGTATCTGAAGGAAGAATTTTGACAAAACACAGATAAAAATGTCACAATCAAATTCTTACCCTGACTGAACATCTCCCATTTCTTTTAAATCCTCTGCCTTGGAATGTTTTTTTCCTGCAAAATAAGAAAAACATATGACACTTGATGACAACGACTAGATTAATATGCAAGGAAGGTGAACACGCTGTCTTTTATATGTCAGATTGAATTTACCCAATTAATATGCAATATTTTAATGGAATCTTTCGGCTTGCAAACTGACAGTGTAGTAGTGCGAATCAAAGAGAATATGCTGGTCAAATGAGAATGTTCTCATTTCTCAAATATATCCGAGATATATCATTTATTCCATTTAGTGATGACAGGTCTAAAGATTCAGTGGTTATTCAAAAACAGGAAATTTAGATGTCTAGAAATTAACTATAGCATTCTTATAATTCTCATATATTCATGTCTTATACTCAAAATGAGACTCCAGTAATTTGACTCAAAACAAAACAAAATATCTACTTACATTCAGCATCTGATCTGGACATTTGCAATTCTTCCTCAGTAAGGTAAATTTGCAGATTTCGTAAGACCTGTAATGTGACCGAAGAGAACATAATACATTAGAAAGAGCCTGATATAATAAACATGACGTACTCTCAAAATGGGTTCCCTGTAAGGAGAGTATCAGTTTTAAACTAAATTACAAATACTATCTTAATGAAATGACTGCACTTGTCATGAAACTCAAAGTGAAATCAACATGCATAATAAAATGAGAGAGAGTTTAATAAATTAAAAAACAGACATTACCTGACACCTTAATTTTACTGATGCATATTCATCAGTCAGTAATCTTGTGTACAGTTCTTTCAAAGTTGGTCCAAGCATAAAGGTGTAATGCCGACAGACAAAGAATCCTTGAAAACAGAAGAAGAGGAAATAACAATTAACTGAAAACTTGTCACCCGAAATACACATTTCATGACATTAATCTCATGATCTACAAAGTCACAGCTACTGAGTTCTTAGCATGACTAAATCTAATCTAGATTACAAACATATCATTTATACCTATGGACCCTACAAGAGAGTTCATTTCTTATCACGCCATCCTCAATGTGTGGTTTTTAATCAAATGGATACAGAATATAAAAGAAAAATGAAAGAAAGCAGACCATAATGAGGCGTCTGCCAAAGATATAAATATATATACAACCTAAAACAGCTGATTTGCAGTCATCTAAAACGACATACTCAATCAATTCTTCAACCCTCAACCCTAGCACATTACAAAATTCTCTTTCTCACTGTGTCCCAATCTAAGTTTGCCTACATGTGAAATAAAGGTAAAGGGGAAAATTGTGCCATAAAGGATCACATTATCAATGAAAGAATACAAACCTATGGCTGTTAGGGCTTTAAGCTGTACATCTTCATCCTCATGCGTCAAGAAGTATACAAAGACATTGAACACTGTTTCCCGAACTGAAACCTGGTAGGGAATACAGTCAAGGTATGAAAACTTATCTTTTCTTGTCTACCTTATGCATGTTGAACAAAATTAGTTTTCTTTTTAAATTAGTTCAAAATTTACCATAGGAGAAAACAAATCAGTATATTGACAGTGGAGTGATAAAACATTATATTCCAGAAACGCTATGCTACAGAAAAGAGAAAAAAAAAACCTTTTCGAATTAAATGTTAACATTTCAATTTGCATACAACAAAGAAAATTGTACAAAAGTCTTAAGATATTCATTCATGCTGTTTAAAAATTCACACAATGCCTCTTGAGATTTTATGGAAAATATTTTACCTAGTAAAATCTCGCATATGGCAATCAGAATTTTGTGCACACCCACTTTTCACTCAGTCATGAGAAAATCATTGATTTAGTGCAACACAATTTGATTTTTCTTTCTTTCTTTCTCCACGTCTTATCTTCTTTTTCTACTTCTTTGCATTCCTCTTCTGTATTTCTTCCTTTTCTTGTATGTTTCAATAGAATTTTCAAAGAACATGGCAATTTTTTAACTATCTTAACTCATTTAGTTTCTCAAGCTTTGCTCTGTAGTTGTCAACTAATCTGACACATAAAATAAATGTCTAAAATTGTTTGGAATAGTTCATTTCTCACTCGGGGTGAATTGCAAATCACAACCATCTGGATGTTCAAGCTTTTATCTCCATACAACTGGACAGGCAGACATATAAAAAGCAGCCATAACTTTTTCTTTTTTTACTAGATTCCATCACTCCACTGTCAACATTCTATAAATAGAATCTTCCTTCTTTCTTTATCAACTCCCATTCTACCTTCCAAAGTATGGGTTTGGATGCCCGAAATTATCTTTCTCCAAGCTGCCCTGTACTGACATTTTCTGTTTCCTTCCGTAAAAGTTAAATTTCTTTGCGTTTATGCCTCTTTTGTATCTTCTTCCCACCTTCTCCAAGGTCTGCCTTCTGGTCTTTTACCTAGAGTTTTATGATTTAGCTATTCTGTTGTCATTTATTCTGTTAAAATGAGTTAACTATCTTAGTTGATTTATTTCTATCTTAGTTTTTATGCCATTTGCTTTGGTTTGATCTCTTGTTGTGTTTCTGATTTCGTCTCTTTTAGTTTTCCCTACTAGTACTATTCTTAGATATTTCATTTCAGCTGCTTGTACTCTACTGGATTCTCTACTGTCTAAGGTCCAGGTTTCGCTGCCATAGAGGAGAGTAGGACAATAAACTGTGTTGTATACTGCCATTTTGGTTTTTGTTGGCAATTCTTGTTTGCCTACAAATGCCTTTCCTAGATGGTTATATATTGCACTTGCCTTTTGGATTCTCTCAGTTTTCCCTCTAACTTAATCAATACTCCGAGGTAATTTAAGACTTTGTGTTTTAGCTTCTCTAGTTACTAGCATTGTTTTGGTTTTTTATTTACATTTACTCTCATTCCTCTCATAAATAGAATCAACATGTTAAAATACCTTGGTTTCACCCATTTCCTTTGAATCAAAGTCAAAATGCTTGCACAACAACCCTACTGTAAAGAGTGCCCTGAGTAAAGTAGGACGCTTCTGTTTTAACGTAGGACAGTCTTTATTGGTTTTATGGTCCAACATCAGTCTGGCCAAAACACCTATGAAAACAGAAATACACATAGGATGAAACACATTTACTTTTTGAGTTATATGGGAAAGAAAGTATCATTCGTCATTTCTCATAAAACTTATTGTGCCGTACCAATGTTTCAATGTCTCTAGCCACACACTTACTGCTCATTCCTCAAGAAAAAATGTGGTGAGAAATAAAAATCTGGTCACCTATGTTACCTGTCATTCTTCCTACCAAGAATTGGTGTGACAGATCAAGTTGAGTACTATAACTGTTGGTTTTTTCTCTCTTCTTTAAAACATGATTTTGGAAAAATGAAGCTCTCTTGTACTGAAAGGCATTTTGAGTGAGAATTGATGATGTTCAATATTTTCTTCTTTTTTGAAAATTCAAATGTTTTATTTGACTGAGCATGATTGAAAAAATTCAAAACAATTTCATTATCAAGTTCTTCTCAGATCACTATATGTCTACTGCATGAAGATTTCATGTTCAAAGTATAAATTATAGAAATTTTAATTAAATGATTCTACGGGTCACTGAAAAAGAATGCTTCCTAAACTTTTTACTCCAATGCAAGACCTTTTAGACATATATCCTGTGTGACTCTTAAAGTAATATTTTTTTTAAAACACACCAAAAAACAGACTAAAGAATAACCTGAAGAAAATATACCAGGCATTGGTTGCCATGGAAATGGCCATCACAATTTTAAAGAATTTGTAAAAATAAATAAAAATAACAGCAATTCTTACATAACATAGATTTTACCAATTATAAATTGGTACTTGTCTCTTTAGATTTGGGGATGTATGGGTTAATTTGTGACAAATTTTCAAAGGTTTAAGGAACAAGCAGAATATCCATTGCATCTAGATATTTGATACCAGTCATTTTAAACAAGGGTGTAGCATTTACATACCATAAAACTTCTTGAAGCAGTCCTTGACTAGTTCATAGTTATGGCTCACATCATTAACAACAGCTCCAAGGCAGCTTACACAACTTTGTACAATCTATGAGTAAAGGTAACAAGGTATTGGAACAAACATGCAGAAAGTTGATAAACAAATTCTTCTATGTAAAAATTCACTTTTTCTTAACCCCATATAAACTTTGACAATAATATTGCAATTTGGAATTTTATGTACCAGCTCCCATGGTTCATGCTTTCTCTATTAAGTATCAAAATGGAAGTAAGATGGGGAAACTATGTATCTGTAATTTAATTAAAATACAAAAATAAAAAAACCCCACCACCAACAACAAACCCCTAAAGTAATTAAAAACAAGTACAAAATATTTTAACTTTTCAAGACAGAAAAATCAGAAAAAGTAACTAACTTCTAAAATGACATGAACCACAAACTTTGATCCTGTGGAGAGATTAAAAGAAGAGACTCACCATCATTCCATGTTTCAATATAAGCTTGATCATGTCTTCTTCCACTTGAGCCAGGAAAGTCTCACTAGGATGATCCATTAGAGGTATCACAAGCTCGAGGATACGGGCCACATAGTGAAGCACCATGAAATCTCCGGAGTCTGTAATTTACAAATGTGCAGTAAACTCATTAGTCTCAATGGGTAAGAAAGACAAAAGAATCTTGAATTTGTAAGCTATACCTTTCTTTTCTTCTTCTTTTTTCTTTTACACATTAAAATAGGGAAGAAAATGCTTTCCCATCATATGCTCATCCAAACATACTTTCAGAATTGTACTCAGTTAATGGCTAATAAACCTTCACCTTATAATGCAGTTACATTATTATATTCTGACTTTATGTCACCATACCCCATTCTTCGACTGAAAACAAAAACAAAATTTTTAAATAAAATCATGACAATATAAAATATAAAGAAACTGTTTAATCTTTTGACAGACATGCAAATTTCATGCTCTTTTACTTTAACTTTCGCCTTAAAAAAAGAAGCAAAATTTAAATTACAAAATAACTGGCATAAATTATAATGATAATACTTTAAAAAATCTTCTTACATTGCACTTTATATCAAGGTAAGGCTGAAGAGTGGTTGTATGTTGCACCATGAGATCAGGTTTAATTTTACTAAATAAATACAGGGTCGAGAGACATCCCACTAAACGACTGTTGACATTCTTTCCATCTTCTCTTTCTGTGGATGAAAATGCAAAGCATTAAATTAAACTACCAAAGGTAGACATTCTCTTTTGAAAGTCACCTACTTATCCTATAATTTCCTACAAAAACATGTGGTCACTTAGTCTTACATTACAGATGTATGGAGTCAACAACATAAAACTTCTCCTTTACTGATAACTCTACAAGAAGAGATTATATTTCTAAAATCTATCAAATACTCTAGAAAAACAATGCAGGAGCTACAGCCAGTGAGACACAAGCGGAAATGAAACTTTGAGCGATAATCTTGGGATGGCCATACTGGATTCATGTATGAGCTACATTTCTTCCTGCGGCAAGCTGGCGGGAATGCAACTTGAACTCCATGCAATAAATAATTGGAAGGTGGCACACAGATTTTGGTAATATCTCAGAGCGCTTGCATATTTTCTTCTATTGTTTAGCTTGACTATGGCTTCCAGCAGACAGTTTCTTCTGTTTAGATTGCTGAAAATGTTCACCATACTTGAGATATAGATTCATTCTTGTTGAAGAGAAGGTGTTTGCTTTTCTTTTGAAGATGAAGAGAGAAGACATGGAAAAAGAGAAGACATGGAAAAGCAAGAAACTAAACTTCAATGTAATCAATTAATTCTGTCATGTTATCAGCATCAACAATTTAAAAAATATCACTTAATGTCTGACTGATAAATTCATGAGCACACGTGTTGACAGAAAATACTTTCATTACTATAAAAAGAAAACACATTTTGACAGGAAAGACATTAAAATATTTTCTATTTACCAAGTCCCTTTTCCTCAATCTGTAAAACATTTTCAACCAAGGAATCCACAATTTGTTTACAGGCTGTAATTGCTGCTTTGTTGTAGTTTCCATCCTCATCCTTCTTCAAAAGCTAGACATGATAGAAAAAAATATCAAACATGTGTTAAACATAATCAAAATGAACTAACAAAGTTGATTATCTAAATTCATTGCGGCTAGTGAGACATAAGACAAAGAATTTGACTATTTAAATTAAATTGATTATCACAATGGTGAAAACATCTTTAAAAAAAATTCAAATTTAAAAAACTTCTTTTAGGAGAGAACAACAGAAAAGACTCATACTTACATTTTCCAAGAGTTGTTCAAAGAATTCATAGCTTGTATCCTTGGCAACAGCCACCTAAAAAGAAAGAGAGACCACCATTTGTATACACTGGAAAGAAAAATAAACACCTGAAGAACTATCTGATATTAGTTTAAGCAAAAGTTCAAACAAGTAGGTTAAAAATGCATGTTATTCTCGGGTTTAAAAAAAATTCTGACATCTTATTAATTCTTCTTTAAAATTCTTACAACATCTGTGATGTTCATGACTTTGGACAAGTTTTCCGAATCCTTGTCTCGAGTTCCAATTAGCGTAAACCACATTGATTGAAAGACTTCATTCACAAGTTTCTGAAAACAAAAGAAGAGATTAATAAAACTACTGAAAACTCATCCCACAAATGTAGACATTAATGAAAAGAAAAAGTTAATGTATTAAGCTATGACATATCTTACTTGGTGATGATATTTGTATTTTTCACTCTTTTGGTTCTTATAAAAAAATTTTTTTTAAAGCCATGCCTTCTCTTGGATTGCATCCCTCCCTTTACATATTTACCATAGCAATGTACATTGATGACTTGAATAAGATAGTTAAAACTCGAAAGCTTACTAGCTTTCAATATTATATATTAAGTAAAGGATTTAAACATCAAGACCACAGACTGTACAGGCATGGTTAATAATTTTAACCACATTATCTTAAAACAATGGTAGTAATACTTGAAACAATGGTAGTAATACTTGCAAAAAGACATTCATTATGATTTATTCCTGTTGAACTCAAGTAAAAAAAATATTTTGATTTAAATGTGTTGATGTAATCTATTAATATTATCATTCAAATGAAAATTGTGACAATACAAATAAATATTCCTTTTTTTAAAGGATTAATAAAGATAATTGAATTGTAGGGGAAATGTATTTTCTAAATACCTTGATTCCTTCTTCATCATTCACACGCGAATCATCTTCACACACATCTCAGGGATTTTGGAGAAATCAGGATGCTCTATGCAGATTTCCTTGAATATTCTTATTACTCTCTTTCTGACACTAATCCCAGTATCCTGAAAAGCAATTACATACGATTTATGCATTAGAAATGACATAAGATTTATGCAGAAAAAACAAGCCTCATATTTTCCTCCCCTTATGCTTTTACACCTATCCTTTACTTAGAATTGAACATGGTGCACAAAACAGAACTGGAAAATGCTTGCAAATATCATGTTCACATCCAAATACCTGGCAAGTTCTAAGCAAACAATATTTATCGATGACGTGTGAAGCAAACTTGCATCATACTATGATCGATTTTCCTTGCAATGCATAAAAAGTAAGAGGATATGCCAAAAGAGTAAATGAAAGACCTAAGGAACAGCCTAAAATCCAATATTAAATCAAATGTATGACAAAATGATTAAAATGATAAAGCAAAAGCAGTATAGAAGACTCATCTCCTTTACATGTCCTTTGATGCATACTAGATCATTTTTAGTTTGTAAGCAACAGAGATAAAACATTTCAATCCTGAGAAGGATAAAAACTTCTTTCAGGTACGTTAAATGAGCATAAAAACTTACCAAAATTCGATCAGACAACATGTCATAGTAGTTGGGTATGAGGTCAGGCTGAATAAGGATGAACTTGCCAACCAACTCGATTTGCAGCTTCTCTCACGGATGTCGACTGATCTAAGAATCTCCCATGGACACCTCTTTGCATGTCAGACTGTAATGATTCAATTAAATTGCTTTGTTAAACAACTTTGAGATATAATATTATGCTTTTAGTGATTTACCCTAGAAGCCTTTTTGACCTGGCCAAGGACAAAAAATACCTCTAGTTTATACATGTTCAGATTGTTAATTCCAGAGTAATTGCATCCTGTTTATTCACCTTTACACACTCAAATACTCGTAAACAGGCAGTCCCAAACTTGTTTGAACGCTGTTTGGCATTGATAATTACTCCACTTTTAGACTACATAAATTAGTATTAGATCTAATACTGTGTACACACTAGGATTACCAATAATCTACCCAACTCATAAATCTTTCCTACATAATGAAATAAGAAGGCACCATTAGTCCCCCCCCCCCAACAAAGCTATTTTAGACTAGATCTAGATTCTTGGGCTAGATCTAGATCTAAATTTATATTTTCTGAACTGCCAAGTTGAGAAACGAGAGAAGAGGAACAAACATGGAGATAGGGAGGGATAAATGAGGAATTTGTGGGACGTATTTTACTGACTAAGTCACTTCGACATTTTGATTTTAAAACAGATCACAGAGACTTCTTTCAACAGACACTACAAAATATATACCTGTCGTCAATGCATTGATTGTTTGTTTAACTAAATTTCACCCTTTCCGCCATTGCGGTGATCTCTGGGTGAATTAAAAAGAAACAGCAAGATGAAAGGTAGGTAAAAGAGTGAAAGGAAAGTAGAAGGACCAACCAGCAGCACCCATCCGTCAATACAGAATAAGAAATAGAAATACTACAAATTCCACATTCGATTATTTGCCATTCAATGAATGAAGAGAAAACAATTGAGAAGAATATTGTCAGACTCAAGACTGAAGGAATTATCAATACTAGCCACTGCAAATACCAGAACACACACTAACAATGAAAAAAATAAAGAAGCAAGGTGGGACAAGCTACCGATTGTTTGTTTCTTTGAATTTTACCGCATCCACCATTGCAGTGATCTCAGGGTGAATTAAGAGGTAACACCAAGATAAAAGAAAAGTGAGAGAAGGAATGGAAAGAAGTAGGACCTACCAGCAGCACCCGCCAACCGCTTGCAGCTAACAATTAGCTGGATGGAGGGACAAATGACGTTTGGGAGGGACAAATGACGTTTGGGAGGAACAAATACGTTTAGGAGGCACAGAGGAGCAAATGACATTTCAACGGGACAAATGACATTTAGGAGAGACAGGAAACAAATGATGTTTGGTACGGATGAAGGAACAAATGATGTTTTTCACACATTAGGCTACTAAAAATAACTAGATCAAGCTTAGCTATACCCAGTACTATAGTGAACTGAAAGTCACTAAAAGAAACAAAGGGATGCTGGAAACAACTCAAACTCTTAGAGTAATGAATTATTTATAGCTTACAATTTTTGTTTCGCATTTCTTTGCCATGACAAATATAAGTTCTTCCACCAAACATCTTGGCGACTACAAAGAAATTTAGAAGTCGGAAAAAGAGTAAACAGAACACATGAGAAGGGTATGTGTGTGTGAAGATACCTCATTAGTATATGTGTGCACAGTATATGTGTGCACAAGCAGTCAATTTCGAGATGTGAGAGGTGTCAACATGTGGTGAGAGAGAGAGAGAGAGAGAGAGAGAGAGAGAGAGAGAGAGAGAGAGAGAGGGAGGGAGGGAGGGAGGGAGGGAGGGAGGGAGGGAGGGAGAGAGAGACAGAGAGAGAGAGAGAGGAGGGGATGTGGATGGACAGTGCATTTCTGTCACTACAGGAAAAATAATGAGAGGGCTTGGCGGGACCCACGCTCAAGCTGGTCTGATTATTTGCGAGCCGACTCTTCTTTCCCCCTTTAAAATAATTGATAGTTTTCACAATTGGCAAATTTCTGACAACTGTCGGAAGATTTACAGGTATGACACTCAGTAACTTTTTAATTGTTTTACTGCTGTTAAAACAGTGCCTGAAATGCTGTGATGAATATTCCACCAACAGTGTAAAATTTCACCATTGTAATCTTACCCGTGCCAAAATTCAGGATCAGCTTCTACCACAGCTGTAAGGCATTTCATGGCTTTGGTCCTCACTGCAACAGCCGTTTCCCTCAGCACTTGAAGAATCTAAAATGATCAAAATCTCTATTAAGTGATGATCCACAACAAGACTTGGTGCATAAGCCTTGATAAAGAAAAAACATACTGAAGAATATTCATAATCAAAGTGAACAAAAGTTGCTTGGCTTACAACTCGATGGAAATTTAATAAAAACATGGGTCTTTAAGAGATAAATAGATTGTACTTCATATGCATAATGGAGTAAAAATTTAATAAGAGCAAACCTGCGTGAGGTAGATATCAAAACTTTGAGCAAATGGACGTTTCGAGGAAAGGTATCTTGCAACAAGGCAAGCACTGTCATAATCAAGTTTTGCTCCAGCATGTCTGAAGATAAGAGAAAAGAGGAGATTGTAAGATGATTGGCTGACAGTAACTATTACATTTAGATAGCCTGGAGCATTTACATGTGTGAGGTTGGGGGTTACAGATACACCCTCTTACTAAAAAATGTATAAAACCTCTACTGTTATTGATAACATTCAAAACAAAATAATAATAACAATAATTTTTAAAATATTTATGCACAGTTCTATTGCGCACAATCCCATGTGTAGTCAGGGCTCTAGGTGCATTACAATAATTGACACACAATATACTACACTAATGTTTAATTTACCAAAGGTTACAAATTTCAGTTTTGAGTGAATATTCCGGCATATTGTAAAGAGAGCTAAAATAATACGAAAGACCAGAGAGTTTGCCGGCAATGACAGAAATCACAACAAAACAAAGCTAGCACAGCAGCGCCATACTAATAGACAAGCCTCTTGGTCATGAGTTATTACTAGAGATTCACACAGTAATATAAATGCTCTCCTTCCTTTCTGGGTAAAGTAAAACGCTACAAACAAGAACCGTGGGTATCTAACTAATAAAATATGCATGGCCTTTTAGAATTACACAACAGGATTCTGAATACTCCGTTGAGAAAATTTACCTGATAGCTATTTGCTTTCTACTGGAGGATGCAACTTGCGTGTACAAAAAACTTTTCCGCTTTTCAGCATTTTGCATGACCTCTGTAGAAGTTTCATCCTTCTTTTCATTAAAATCATCCTCTTGATCTTCTCCGGAAGTATTGTGTTGAGCTTTGAGAGATTTTTCAGCCTCCACTGTGGTATCACGAAACCATTGGGCAATATAAAACTGCCTTGCAAACTGATACAATGAAGGAGAAAATGACGCCGTACAGCTTTAGCTTCATTAAATGACAAAGATATGAATGAAAATATTTGCATGGTGTAAAATTCAGTTTTTTAATTATTTTTAAAAAAAGAATCTCTAAAAAAATGATTTTCAATATTATTGTTTCCAAGAATTTCTAATTTCACGATGAACCTCGTTTTCATAGATATTTAAGTTTGAATATAGAATGACATAACTGGCCTCGCCATTAATTCAATATGAAGCTTTTAACAGTCTTTACAGAATATATTAACTTACAAACAATGCTGATTCACTTTGTGAGTTATAACTCAAGTATTCCAACATGGCTTGTTGCAGTCTTTCTGTGGTATCGGGTAACACCTTCTGCGAGAAGCAAACGAAATGTGCGTA
Organism: Doris montereyensis; assembly: GCA_037039925.1. Taxonomy (NCBI): domain Eukaryota; kingdom Metazoa; phylum Mollusca; class Gastropoda; order Nudibranchia; family Dorididae; genus Doris; species Doris montereyensis. The sequence continues at coordinate 568,405 of JAXRKP010000024.1, forward strand.
AGGAAGATGATCACAAAAGAAGAGGAGAATGGTTCGAAGAGTCATTTGCTTTTAATCTAATCTAGATAAATGCCCCATAGACTCTTATATCCACAGCTGTTATATAATGAAATCTGGCCTAATATGTGGTTTCTTAAGGTTTTCAGCAGTTGACTGCCTCTTCCATTGTCCCACCTCATTACATTTCTTTCTTTAGTGAATCAAAGCTCTTTGTGTCTTAAAAACGTACCTAGAACATGCGACTAAAGGAAATAAGTTTGATGATGAAGGAATTTCAGCAGCAGATTAAAGCTTCCTTTTTTCCCTAGGAGTTCAATTGTTACCCCCTTATGCATCAATTTATTGATTACATCCCCATTCTAAATAAGTAAATTAGTTGGGGGTTTTTTGGTGAACATTCAACTTACCTCCTTCTTTTTGCTCCAGTGTTTGTTTCTTCTTCCTCATTTTCACTAACCTTAAAAAAAAGATCATTTTAAGAGTTGATTTAGGACATTCCATACCTACTCAAAAACAAATGTAGCAAACAACAAACTTTAAAAAAAAAAGAAGAATAGATCACATAATTGTTGCAAACCAAGAATACAGAAGTAAAATATAAACCATATCATTCACTTCTAAGTCGTTTATAAGTTAAAATACCTTCTGAACAATGTCCTCAATAACATCTTGGTTCAGTTGGCTTGTAACTGCATCCTTTCTAAGCCTTGCAGCAACAATACCAAGGTATTCTAGTGAAGCAACCCTCAAAGACATGTCAGTAGCTTTACTACTAAACTGTTGGACCTGTTCAATGAAAACAATAGAAAGATATGGATGTACTAACAGAACATTGGTACCTTTATACCTTTAAAAAAAAAGTATTTATAAAGAAGAAGAAGAAAGAGAAGAAAAGAATCATTCACTTTTTCCTGACAGATATCTCATAGTTATAGGATAATCTCATATTCATTTCTATCAATGTTGAAAGCAGATTTTACACAAAGTTTTACTTTTTAAACTTTACACAAAAAAGTGAAACATTTCTTGGAACATTTTTCACTTTAAACATGCCATACCTCATTAAAGAAAATTACTGTAACGCTACTCTGTGTATTCTAATTTTCAGAAGGTGAGGAAATTATAAAATATATGTATGCAGATACTGCGCACATCATTCATTTCCAGTTAGGCATTAACACTACCCCTGATCTTCCTTTTATTGACTTATGCAGACAATCATTATCAAGTGTCAATCGAATCTCTCAATTAGACATAACTTTCATAATAAAATCAAACATTTGACTGATATTTCTAAACCCAAATTATCTGTTTTTAACATAGTTTCTCAAGCTACTTCCCTTACAAAAGACAAGGCCATTTATTTCACTGATATTACTATATTATGATAGCATGTAGTCTTTGCTATAATGATAAATCTGTACAACAATCATGATAAACTATAGCTTATACATTTGCACCAGATGTTTAAACATCCCTTGAATAAATTATCATTTTTATTAATTAAAAAGAAGAAAGAAACAGAATTAAAATGTTCAAGAAGTAATGTTTGCAGAATCCTACCAAAATTTTCCCCAAAAGACTAAGCAACAGCTCTGAAGCAGGCCATTCTGGTTTATTCACTGTCGAGAGAAGATCTTGGACAAAATTTTCAAACAAAGGTCTGTAATCCTCCTCTCCCTTTGTTGTGCATCTGGAAAATAAAATAAAAATTTTCAAATATAACGAAAAAAGAATGAATTGTTTAAATCATGAAATTTTCACTTCATAAAATAGATGTTCTGGCAAATATGACCTAAAAAATCCTAAAAATGACTAGAAAAAATTCAACTGAGATAACTTTTGATTTGTTGATGAGTCACAGTATACACATATGCACGTAAAATGTACAAAAAATTTCATTAAAATCAGTTTCTTTTATTGATCCACCAAATGCTGTGATCTCATGGTGACTTCAGAAGAAACAGCAAATTGAAAGATAAATGAGTGAAAGTGTGAAGGGTAAGATGTAGAACCTACCAGTAGTACCCGCCAACCTCCTGCATATCAGATAGACATTAGCTTGTCCAAACCGTAGTAGCGTAATATGGCTTACACCATTGGACAGATCTATTCAAGCCCTTTCCAACCATGTGTGTTGTGATAGGGAATGTGTAATACAATGTGCTCTCACACTCTAGTAAACAAGGATGGTCAGACGTGAAAGCCAGTGGCGAGCCGGTGAAAAACCAACTCTCGAGACACTCTCTCTTTCTTCGCTTTCTGCGATAGCTCAATGAATGAGTCGGCTCTGAGTGGTCAAATCAGATTGTGCTAAAAATAGGCTTTACAATGATACCCCATAATCCTGCCGATGTCAAAGTTAAGAGCTCGTCCGAGGCGATTTAAGTTTTAAAACGCTCCGTAGAGCCACTTACACAAGAAACTCAGAGAAAACGAGCCCACAAAAAGAAAACTCATTCAATTTTGCATTAGAAACTACTAGCATCATTAAATTTCGACTTTGCGAGTTACCGTGACAGAGCTTTGTTTAACCAAAAACACTGCAGAGCCTTCTAACTAGATCTAGTAAGCAGTGCTGACCAGTCGCTCGGCTCGGGCCGTGTGTGCGTCATCCATTTAGTGCGTAGAGACAAATTATGCCGTTTTGGCATTTTTAAAATTTCTAAATCGATAAAAAGCGGTCTTGTAGTTTTCGGAGTTGTGAAAAAATTGGGCTCATTCTATGTATTTTTAAGAAGTATGAGTTTTGTGAGTGGTCTTTTTTTGCGAGATATAGAAGGTTAAATTTGGTGTATTGGCCCATTCGAAAATTTACAAATTCATAACTTCATTTAATATTGTCCTACAGAAATGATTTAATATTGTCCTACAGAAATGATTTTGGTACCAAATTACTCAGATAATAAAGTTCTTTCCAGTGGTAGCAAATGTTTTTCCAATGCTTACACTTGAGATTTCAGTTTGGACTACCTACAGACATTAAATAAAAAGTTATGAATAAAATTTTAATGAGATCCATTTCCTGTTTTCAGTGATTTTATTACTGCCGTCAATAATCCTTTTTAAGAATGCCAAGAGTTAAGTAAATGCTTACTTTTTCAAAAACACAGACAGAAAATTGTATCCTGTTCGCATTGCAGTCTCGTAGGAAGTAACTATGATAACGTCATTGTCACTTTTTGTTAGTGCACCCTGAAAAGAGAAATATGAAAAATGTGGTATTAAAGTGATCAAGGAAATGGTGCTATGATAGCTATGATAGAGTTCTAATAATGCAATCATACTCTTTTGTGGATATAAGTGTGAAGCCTTACATATCTTGCAATTTGTCATTCAGACATTTTCTCAAGATATCCCTGTCTGAGACATCTCCTTTCAAATAAAAGTGTTTAACACTTCCTTGTTCCATATAGAAGAGTAGCTATGATCTAAAAAGGAAGGCGAACATTCACCAGTATGCTTATCAACTAATATGTAATATTGTATTAGCAAACAAACCACTGTGATCCAGTAAAGAAAAATATTGATACAAAAAGTCACGACAGAAAAAAAGAAATTAAACAGTTACCTCCTCTGATGAGCCTTTTCTTTCAATTTTTCTTCTCTTCAATAACATCATTTTCCACATCCAGTTCGTCACCAGGCAGTTGTACAACACACTGGATCAGTTGCAATGCCAGTGCTGTGACCATCTGTATTGATTCTTCTGACGTTAATCTGAAACAAGTGGAGAAACATAAGGAAATCTCTCATATACCCTGCATAACAAACAGATACACAGTATCATTAATTGTATTTTCATCAATGTCCCAAAAAAAAAAAGAAAGAAGTTTTTATCATGAGGACTTGGGAAAAAAAAACAAGTGAGTATGCAAGACAGAAAAGTAACCATGGACTGAAATTTTTTTTTTTTTTTTTTAAACTGTATGAAAAAATCTGTTAAAAATTAACATCCCATACCTGTAATTCCTGAGGTTTCTTTTTGCTTGAAGGAAGTCTTGCTAAACTCGCAAAAATATCCTCTAAAATGAGCTGCCTGTGTTTTGAATAGCGTGAAAATACCTGAGAATAAAAGAATTATTTTTTTAATGAAAGATTTCACAAATCAAAGATTGCATTTTGTAAAATGTGTCTTTCAAAATGATGCAAGTACATCACAATATCACAAAAATACAAACAGAGAAAATAGAAGAAAAGATAGAAGCAGCAATGCAAGATAAGCAACCCCTAGAAGTAACACAACAGACTGAATGATGACACATTTTTGACACAGCATGTTTCATGCACAAAATATCAGAAGAATAAACAATTTTTTCAGAGGACCAAAAACATACATTAGACATCCTTGTGTGTGTCTGTGTGTATATGTGTCATAAAATCAGCAAAGTTATTTTTATCTTATGTGGTAATCATTTACATTCAACATGCTATAAATCTGACATAGTATTAGTTCAATACTTTGAAATTTAACAAGATGAAACCGAATTAGATATGCATGCTTTCAATGAGACATGGTATAGCATATTGTACAATGATTCAAGGCTATCATGTTTCTAGGATTTTCATATTTAAAAACTTTCATGTTTAGCAAAATGCTGATTTGCATTAGTTTTGTTTGAGGTTTAAAAAACATTGTTGTATGTGTTGGAATGACATGTTAAATCTTTTTTATATGAAGTACAAAACATTGACCACTGTTTCTTCAGGCAACCATATTACTCACCGTTGTGACAAGTTTCATAGCACTCAGCTGTAATTCACTGATATTCTCTACAAAGAAGGTGGACACACCAAGGGATGAGACCTAAAAACAGATATTTGAGACAGAGTTATATGGATCTCTGAACACTGATGTTTATTGAAATTTCCAGTTCTACCATGACAAGATTTTTAGTCATTTTTCTCATCTCTTTTTGTCAGCTGCAGCTATCATGGGCGACAAATTACATTTCAGAAATTTTACCTCTGGCAAGTTTTCCATCAAACTAGGTGACATGCATTATTGAACAATTTAACAACAATGAGATATACATGTCTAAACGAAATGTAGACCTGCAGATGCCTGACCATTACATTTCAGGTCAAGCAGTCATGGTCTCCTACAGGGTGAGAGTACAATTAAATAAAAGGAGAAAACTTCAAAGACCAAAATGTCCATACCTGTAATATAACTGTATCTGTTAGCTCTTGAATCTCCAATAAGCTTGCAAGAGAATTGACCAAGTCAGACATTTTGTTGTAAAGGCTGATAGTTGATTTATGCTTAACCGAGCCAGCTCTCGCCCTCTTTGCCTTCAGACTCCCATGATAGCCATCTAGAAAAGAAAACAGTACATGTAAAACTGATCTTGAATAGAAAAAACACATTAAGTAAAGGTAAGGACCACCTCTATGAAGCCTCATATACCATATGATATGTTAATGAAAGACATTGTTCAAGAAATACGAAGACGTACATGGAGATGGTCAAACAGTGGACAGGTAAGCACCTGTATGGGGAGTAGATGATCCCACCCTCCATGAGTCTCCTGCTGCCTTGCAGGTTGGTCTTGGCTGACCAAAGGCTAAGGGAGTTAACCCTGACAGAAAAGAACCTGCTGCCTTGCATGTCGGTCTTGAATAAACCAATAGTAAAACAGATATACTAATCTGGGATAAAAAGATTTATCAGTGAAAGGCAGATGAACCTGACAGAAAATAACAAAGCCTGGTAGGGGGCCTCAAGGTGGCAGCCCTCCATCTACCAACAGTACAGTGGGCTAATCCCCTGCTTATCCAAAACCAAACTGATGCAGAGAAATAAATGTAATATACCCGGCTCGACCTTTCAATGACGAAAATGGAAACGAACACGGACTGTGATTTTTTTAACATGGAATGTTAGTGCAATAAATGGAAAAAGGTTAGAATCAGTTGAAGAAACGGAAAAAATCAAAGTATGACACTTTGGCCATTACAGAAACAAAGAAAAAAAGACAAGGAATAGAAAATGTAGGACCAAATCATATTTTAATCTTCTCAGGAGTAGATTTCAAAGATAGAGCTAGAGCAGGAGCAGGCCTTCTAGTGTATAAAAGGCATGAAAAGCTACTAAA
>JAXRKP010000024.1:574541-642041 GCA_037039925.1 Doris montereyensis
TTATTAGAGGTAAATATTAAACCAAAAGGAAGAGAAATTAAATTATTAATAGCTTATAGAACAAACAAAGACGCAACTAAAGAAGAAAAAGATACATTCGAAAACGATTTACAAATAACTGCAGAGAATCTTAAACCCAAACAGGAACTAATGCTTTTAGGAGATTTAAACGCTAGAGTAGGAACAGTATGGAAACGTCAGGAAGAATAAAAGGTAAAGAAGGAGAGCAACAACTTCTCAAAATGGAGAGACTCATAGATTTTTGCCTAAAGAATAACATGAAAATAGCCAACACCTTTTTTTCCTCATAAAGATATCCACAAATATACAAGAGTAAACGAAGACAGGTGTGAAAAATCAATGATAGACTACATAATAGTTAGCAGCTCCCTTTTTACAGTACATTGAATGCAAGAGTAAACAGAGGAACAGAAATATTTAGTGAATGCCAAAATGAGATTACTGACTGAAGAAAACAAGCAGAAAAGGAAAGAGAAGAAAGCTACTAAACTCAAAATAGAGGAACTAAATAAACCAATAGTAAAACAGATATACTAATTTGGGATAAAAACATTTATCAGTGAAAGGCAGATGAATCTGAATAGCACAATAGAAGAAAAGTGGCAAATGTCTAAAGAAACACTCCTCAGTTGTACTCAAGAGGTCTGTGGTAGGAAACAAATTAAAGGAGGCAGGAAAAGAACAGCATGGTGGAATGAGAATGTCAAGACTAAGATCAAAGAAAAAGAAGGATGCCTGGAAGAAATACTTAAAACAAAGAGACCAGAGGATAGGATAGATTACATGAATAAAAGAACTATCGCCAAAGAGGAAATGAGGAAAGCAAAACAGGAACAATGGGAAGAGTCTGGACAAAGACTTTAAGGCAATGAAGAGCACGAGAAAGACCAAAGAATGCCAAATACGACAAATTAAGAATTCCAAAGGAGCAATAATGAAAGAAGACAGCCAAATCATGGAAACATAGAGAAAGTATTTTCAACAATTACATAATCCCTCCAGAACATATAAAACAAGGAGTAAAGATCAATAAGGAAGAGTAACAAGTAATCCAGAGGAGACAGTTGAAGATGTAGACATCTCAATGGAAGAAATCCAAACAGCTATAAGAAAAGTGAAATTAGGAAAAGCCTCAGCATATCAAGTTCATCCAGAAATGATTACAAACCAAGGGAGAGACGCAGACAAACTACTACATGCAATATGCCAACAAGCATGGAAGTCCAAACAGGTGCCAGACGACTGGAATAAGGGAACGGTAGTCCTAATACATAAGAAAGAATCAACTATGGAATGCTCAAACTATAGAGGGATATCACTACTTAGCTTACCAGGAAAAGTGTATGCCAGGATATAAGACTAAGGAAAAGAGAAGATTAGATTGAAGAACATCAGAGTGGATTTAGACCAGGAAGAAGTGTACAAGACCACATATCTACAATTAGACAAATAATAGAAAAATTCCTTGGGAGAAACATTGACTTGCACCTGTGTTTTATAGACTTAGAAAAGGCATTTGACACTGTGAGAAGGACGAACTATGACATTCCTTAAAAGAACACAATGTTGATCAAAATTTAATAGAAGCCATTAAAAGTTTTTACAATAAACTGGAAACATATCTGCAGAATTTGATATAGATATAGGAGTAAGACAGGGTTGTATCTTAAGTCCTCTTTTATTTATCACATTTATGGATTCAGTTGCAAATGCATCCTCAAAAATTAAGAAAATGAATGTAGGTATGTGGAAGCTCCAACCAGTAAATGTATCAATGCTTTCATTTGCCGATGACTTAGTTCTGTTTGGAAAATCAGAAAGTGACCTTCAGTCGAATATCAACATTATAAACAATGAACTAAATAAAAGAGAAATGAGAGTAAATGCAAAGAAAACCAAAACAATGCTAGTAACTAGGGAAGCTAAGGCAGAAAATCATAAAAAGGAGTGATGATTAACTCTGAGGAAAAACTAAGGGAAGAAATCAGCTAGAGAATCAAAAAAGCAAGTGCGTCTAGGAAAGGCTTTGTAGGTAAACAAGAATTGTCAACAAAAACGAAAATGGCAGTATAGAACACAGTTTATTGTCCTTCTCTCCTCTATGGCAGCAAAACCTGGACCTTAGGCAGTAGAGAATACAGTAGAGTAAAGGCAGCTGAAATGAAATATCTACGAAGAGTGGTAGGGAAAACTAAAAGAGACAAAATCAGAAACACAACAATAAGAGATCAAACCAAAGCAGATAGCATAAAAACTAAGATAGAAATAAATCAATTGAGATGTAAACAGAATGAATGACAATAGAATAGCTAAATCAGTATACAGTGCTAAAGCCCAAGGTAAAAGACCAAAAGGCAGACCTCGGAGAAAGTGGGAAGAAGATATAAAAGAGGCATTGAAGCATAGAAATTTAACTTTTTGAAAGGAAACAGAAAATGCCAGAACAGCGCATCCTTGAAAAGACCATCTCAGGCATCTGAACCCATACATCGAAAGGTAGAATGGGAACTGATAAAGAAAGAAAGACATGGAGATGGCTTATACAGATCCTTCATATGAAAAAATCAAGACATCCATATTCACATCTTTAAAATGGACACAAGGAAAAAGAAAAGAAAAGGAGACTATCTAGAACATGGAGAAGAACTATTGAAGAAGAAAGGGTGTGAATAGGAAAGTCATTGTATGAGTTGAAGTGGCCAACCTAAGACAGAAATAGATTAAGCGATTTGTTGACGCCTTGTACTCTTCCATGGAGCTATGAGATATGTTAATGAGAAAAATTGTTTCTGAACTTATCAGGTGATTTATATAGTAACTTAAAAACATAGTATGATGATCAAGAGAGCCCTGCAACATTGTTAAATTATTATTCATTGACTGGATGCTTTCAAATGGCTAAATGTTTTAAATTAGTGGCCATCTATGTGTCCTCACAGCAGACCTATTGTATTAACTTTCTATCAAAAGAAATTATATGGTGTTTAACAAAAATTTAGAATTAGCAAAGACAGTAAAATCCTTGTAAAATTCTTTTTTCCAAAGCCAATTTTAAAATAAGATAACATGATGCAGGTCTGAGATAAACTAGTGCTTAATGAATTGAATCTTCATCTGAAATTCATCAATGAGAAGGGTAGGTAAGCAGGTGAAGAACAGCCGCTATTGTGAAACAGTGCTGTGATCGTCAAAGTAAGACTGCTGCTGATGAAATAAAAAAAGCTCTAGGGCAGTTGAAAGCAAAGGAAGTGGAAGCAATATTTACAATTGCCCACTAAAAGCATCAAACCACCTCCGAGAAGAAACTGCATATGCATTTACTTCTTTATATTCACTTGCCCTTGCACTGAAAAGTGCTTTATATCTTCGGTCACATACGCTCTGAATTCAACATTAAAAAATACCTCTTGCTTTAGGATCAATTCTATACACAGGATCAAACTCAGGATAAATGGTGTTGTGTAGCTGGAATTTTGCGTAGAGGATTATCCTTTCAATGACATCTTCCAAATAGACTTGCTTCGGCATGTTCCGGCCCGTCATAATTGCCAACGCCGTTAGGGACGCATCCATGCTCGCATTACACGGTCCATTGTCAATTCCCTCCACAATCGAGATTCGTCCTCATCCTCTTCCTAAAAAATTTGAGGTACAAATAATGTTTCGATAGAGAATTATAATATAATCAAGTAAATTTCTCATTACAAACGTGGCAAGGGAAATCTAACTGAAAATGACAAAATCTATAAGCATATATCTTCTTTTTTAAATAGATTTCTCTTACAAAGAAAAGGTGGCATTGGGATGTTTTGGGCTGGATATCCTGTAAGATCCTCATATTTTTGGACCAAGGAAATGTTTTTTTGTTTTTTTTAAGCAGTGGCAGACACGAGAAATAAATCGTGATAAATGGACTGAGCAACTCTTGTGGATAAAAGACACATACAGATGTTGGGGCTTTTGAAATTGGTGTTGAGATATCTTTTAAAATAAAAAAAACAACTGCCCAAAACAGTACACAAAGAAATCTCTTGAAGCTGTACATACAAATGAAATTTTAAAAGATCGAACAGTAATGAATAAAACCGTAGTGCCCTACCTGGTTGATGTTTGGGGTAACCTTGCAACCATCACGTACATTCCATAGCAGAATTGTTAGTAGCTTGACAAGTTTTTCTGGGAGAATCTGGAAAAAATGGAAACAAACAAATAATTAAAATTTTTGAAATGCTTGTTTTCTTCACATAGAAACTATCTGAAAAAATCTGCTTATTTCCATACACGTCTGCATACTCTCGTCAATTGTTTCATGTGTTTTTGTTTTCTTTTCTCACAATCTTATAATACCTGGCTTAGAGCATTCATGGCTTTCAGCTTTGCTGCTTCACCGACAAATCAGTCAAGACTCCTCTTGCAATGAGCGACTCTGGGGGGCTTTCAATGTCATCATTGTCTGAAAAAAAAACCAACATAATAAATTCATTTACCTGTCTGCTCAATGCATTATTTGAAAAAACATTTTGATTCATCCAAAAATATTAAAGAAATAACAAAAAAATTAATGCAGCACATACCTTTGTCAATACCTCCAAAATTTGCATCCTCGGCAGAATCAAATATAAGTTCTACACAGCTGTTAAACTTCTTGAACATAGGGCTATCTAACAGATCTTCTAAGCTGACCACGGGCTGAAGTGATTTCCTTTTCATCTGCTTTTCTTTCTTTTTCATTCTTGCATCTAAAGTGGATCAAAAAAAGTTAAATTCTACTGCATCAGATACATCATTTCAGATAAATAAACATTTGATAAATAAACATTTGATTTCCACTCCTGTATATCTTAGAAATAATGATTGTGAGAAGTAGGTTATAAGTGTGCATATCCTTCCATAAACACCAAGTCTCTGATACCATAATGCAACAAACACTGTATAAACAATTTGAAATAAAACAACAACAAAAAAATACCGACCCCTCCTTCACATTGTTATAGTACTTTTCATGAGAGACGCTGGTTAGTGAAAAAGATTTTATACATCTTGATAATGTTCTAAAATTGAACTCCCAACTTACTCAAGGTTTCCTCATCAACCTCAATTTCTACAAATTCAGAATGAGATGATGTATCATCACTTTCAACAGAATGGCGCCTTTTCTTCGCTGAAAGTGATAGAGAATATCAGAGAAAACAACTTAAAATCAATATTAAATTAAAACAATGCAGGAATAAAAATATGACAATGAAAATGTTATCATTTATCAAACTGACAATGATTAACCCTACAAGTATTGTGGGCTGAATAATTGTTCGGCTCAATAGCCAATTGTCATAGCGTTTGGTCTGATTTAATCTAATCTACTATATTGCAATTATAAATACTTCACAATATTAGATGTAATTAATTTCCATTTCCTTTAAGCGTAAGCGTGATTATTTGTCATTTAAGCAGTGATGCATATATAAATCAAGATCGCTTTGCATCATCTAAGTATCAAATTATGACTGACGCTCAACCAGTGCTCTTTGAAAGATTTTGAAGGAATAGCATGGACAATGACAATTTTGAGGAATTCCCTAACCTCAGTGACAAATCTAGTAGCGACATGCATCCTGTTCTAGAATTTATGAATCCGAGGAGTCAAATATGCTGGAACAGAAGAAAATATTACCACCAGAAGCTAATAGAGCAGGACTTCCTCATAATTTTAGAGCTGGGCGACTAGAACCATACAAAAGTGCATAGATTTATTTGAGAACATTTTTGTTCATGTACTGTGAACTTTGAAGGTAGAGTGCTTGTGACTGAAATAAGAACAAATCAAGCACTTTTAAAAGATAAAGTTTACTCCTCTAAAAATCCTACATATCTTTTAAAAGAAAAAAAAGTATGCTTAGAGATGACAGGCAAAGGTAAAGGAACGCAGAGGGAACAGCCTGTTCCTACGAGCAGTCATCACTCATCAATTGCTCTAGATGCTGAATAAGTTTGCTTGTAGTCCTAAAATGGGATAATAGAAAATCAGTTGCTCACCAGCTCTACTTTTGTATGTATCTTCAGAACGGCGACTCCTTGAAACTTGAAATGACATGTCTCCTGGTCCAGCTGCCCTTGAGATATTGTAGCTTGATTCCTCCCGCTTGCGTTTACGGGAGTCATTATCACAGTCAGTTTTAACTGGGGGAAAAAAGTTTGACATAATCTCAGTACATGCATGGTATAAAGAAAAACATCTAACAAAAAAAACAACAAGTTCCCCACCCCATCGTATAAAAAAGATATGAGGTCAGTAAAAGAAAAAGTAAACTTCAAAGCATACACTAAAGATAAGAACTATTTGCTTTCTATATTCAACTTACAAAGATAAACCAAACAGGTAAATTACATATCTTAATCTTTTAAGGAGGGGGAATTCCATTTTTTCCGAACATGGGACAAATCTAGTCTATCATACTAGTTGATAGAGTAGTTCATTCCCGTCACAATGATATCATAAAGAAGCTCAATATTGATTCTTTGAATTTATACATTTTTTTAAAGAAATGATACAGGTGCTCTCTTTATATGATAACAGCCAGAAATATTATCTAAAGCACGGCAAGTTGGTACTCATTTTGATCACCACAATAAACGCTATCAAAGAAAAATTATTTGAGGATCTATTGTGAATATTGCCTTAGATCGCCTGGAAAATATGAGACATATTCCGCGCACATATTATCAAAAGGCACTATCTCAAAATGAGTAAAAGGTGCTGGTACACTTGAAACAGTGTCAATAAGAAGTAGTTGAGAGCCTCTCAAAGTTTTATGATGTTTCAAAGTATTATCCTACTCTTTTAGTATGTTTATGGCAGAAAAATATATTCAAATTACAGAAAATAGAGAAAAACACAATTTTCTCAAAATGCCGTTTTTGTTCCTTATTTCCTATCTTCTTTTTATTTCTCAACGTATCTTCATGAAATTTGGTATGAATGATGAGTGGGGAGAAACAAAGAAGTCATCTGATGCTTGTTTTTATATGTATTATAGTTTTTTGAAAAATTGAATTTTTTGTACATTTTTGGTTGTTCTCATATGCTATTTTTTAAAATTCATAAAAACTATTAAAATGAAAATCCAATCTGATCAAATTTAGATATTGTACCAAATAAGGTGTGTGCCAAGTTTGAAAATTTTTCTCTCTCGAAAAATGAAAAGGCCTATTGGTGAAATTTGGGGGCAAAATCCAAGATGGCCACCACTTCCATGGCATCTGGAAGCGGCAGAAAAAACCCAACATATTTCAACTCAGTATACCATAGCCATTACCCTATACATAAGTTAAGTTGATAGGAACAAACGTGAAAATTTCACTCCGGGACCCCCTCTTCCCCTAAATCCACCCATGGTTTGTCTTAAATTTACAATGAAATCCACAGGGGGTGGGTATTTCTTGAAAAACTCGAGAAAACTTTTCCAAAACACCTGCGGGGTTCAAGCCCATGACTTTTTGGCTTTAAAGACAGAAACCTTTTTAAAGAAGGAATAATAATTGAGCTCTTACCACTCCCTCCTTTACGTATGGTTTTCAGCATCTGAAAAATAAAAATATACAGTTGAAGTATGTATCGTAAGATGGGTATGATAAAATTGCAGATGCCATATATATATATATATATATATATTTCCAAGACAATAACAAAATGCTATGAAATGAAGAAAAACAAACAAACCCAAAACATTAAAAGATAACTAACTTCAAAAATAAAAAAACAACTAAAGCACACATCACAAACAAAAACAAAAAAAGCCAAATGACAACCCATAGACAAGTGTGACAAATTCTTTCTAAAACATATGATAAAAGTATATTAGAAACTCTGAAATAAGATGAGGAAATCTTCAAAATGTTAAAAAGAAAGAAAGGAAAGGGTGCACTGCTGTAAAGAGAAAGATAACTGCACATGACAACTTGCTCTAATTGCATAAAAAGACAAAAGTATTTATGCCTAACACAAGCACACAGAGTTTGTACTGACCGATGGATCTAACATTTCAAGAAGAACAACAGGCTTGTTTTTGTTTGGATCCACTCCTTTCTCTTTTGAATTTGGAAAGTTCATTATTTTGTCAGGTTCAGTGTCAAGGTGGGGTGGCAGTGATAGACGACTGATACTTGGGTTTATTTGATCACCAATATCATTCAAAACAATCACAGGCTCAGCAATTCTGTCAGAGTCAACTAAAAACCTGCTCTGTGTCGCCAAATCCTGAACAGGTTCCTGAGATTTTGGGTTACGCTGATACTGTTCATTGCCATTATTTGACACAGATGGTGGATTTCGAGGGCGGCGAAGATGCCTGCCAGATGACTCTTGATGACTTTGAGATGAAGAAGATGATTGCTGAGAATATTGATGAGGAATAACCCGCTCAGCAGCTGTGGCCTGAGCTGGACTGGAAACTGTGGTGAGGCATGCAATAAAAATAATAAGGAAAATCATTAGTATATGCTCGAGGTACCTTACCTAAAAACTAGGGATACACGACTGTTCAATGTATTATAGCACCTTCAGATATGCAGCAGCATTAACAAGCATTATTTAAATTGTTAGATTCCCATAAATAGTTCTAAGAGCCACTAGAAGATAAAACGTATTTACAGAAAATACTTCACAAACTTAGTTTTTAAGTAAGACTATTCCGAAACTTTATCATCTTTAACTCTTCTATCTCTCAATGGCTTCACTGATCAGTTTTAAGGGAAATCATTGGTTTTTAGTGGATAAAATTAGACCATGCCGTGTCATTTATGCTGAGATCTTTTTTAAAAGAAGAGAAAAAGATATAAATCCTTAATTTCTAGGATAGCTAGAAGGGACGATTCAATAAAACAAGTGGGCTGTCACGTGGTATTTGATTGTGTCTTGATGAACTGTGCTTATGTCACTGCATTCAAACATCACTATACCGCCTCCCACTATACTACTGCACTCAAACATCACTATACCGCCTCCCACTATACTGTCATTATCATTTACCGCCAGTTTTTCACCTTTGTATGAATTAGACAGCATACAAGAACAATTAAAAACCATTATCAAATACAACTAATCGTCACACAAAGTTTTAGTATCGTCTTTATCATGACTTTCACTTATAGCGAAAGCGATCACCAGGATCAAGAATCACAAATATTTTGATTTACTCAGCCGACGCAGCCGCTCTCAAATAACTTACAATTTAAAATGACATAATGATAGAATCTATTTTGTTTAAAAGCGCATTGATCTGCTTTTTTAGTGGTAGATTGGCAGCACTGTATAACAGTGCTCACCAAACGACCACACTACTATTACATGTACTACTACCACTATCCATTGTACTACAGTAACCTTTTCTTTTTCATGTGCAGTAGGCCTACATTGTATTCTCAAATTTAACATTTCACTGTTCTCATAGGTACTTTACATCAGCATTGATTATCTCCATTGTTGTAAAACCGGCTATGGATGTTTTCGGCATAACACCATTCCCTTTAAACGCCACGTTTCCATTGGCACAACAGTTGGCGGCATAACAAGGTTTGAGTGTTTTCACTTTAATCAAATTTTTAAAATCATAACAGTTTTGTTTTTGGCAAAATTTAAAAACTTGTTGAAAACGGTTCCCTTAAATTATAATTCACAAACCTGCATTGGGTTGGTGTGATAATGGACCTGATGAATGACCAAATCCTGCACTGGTAGCTGGATAAGGACTATTGCTGGGGACGCATAAAGATTGTTCTGATAGCGGGGAGATTGTGAAGGGCCATATCTGCAGGTAAGGGTACAAAATAAAAAGAGCAAAAAATAATGAAAAAAGAGAGCAAAAAATCAAAGGAACATACAGCTAAATTTTATGCGACTAAGAGCCCAGCTTGGACTTTTGATCCTCTCAAGGCCAGGCTCAACATAACGTCATCATACAATCTGGATCTTTGTCTCAGCTCACTGCTAGACATTGTTGTGCGAACATGGCTTCTAGTACTAATATTGTGTGAGTTCCATTTCTTTTAGAGCCTAGACCTAGACATATAGTAGGCCTAGAGTTAAAGAAAAAATGAATTCAGATTTATCTGACATTGCAGACACTTATGAACTGTATTGTCTATATAAAGTATAAGAAAACGAAGAGAAAAAAAGAAGAAAATCAACAAATTTCCACTTTGACATGGCAAAGTGAGGGTTCGAGTCACTTGTATGGCTCACAGAAAATCCAATGTACAGCATAATCACATTGTCAGGTAAATGAAGCCAATGACTGACTGAAACTAGATTCGCATAGAATCAGGTCTTGAAGTGACAGAAAAATCAAATTGATGGGCCATCTAAGGCCGTGCCATCTAAGACTAGAAAATTCTCAAAACTCTGTTAACTAATGACCTGAACACTTTAAAACTAAACAAATTTCTATTGTTAAGTGATCGGATACAGATGAAGAATCCAATTCAAATACATGGAACCATCTCTCTGTTTGTCAATGTTAACATCAATCTATAATCCACCATGAGCAACTGTTACTGGCTTAAAAACCCTCAAATTGTAGCAAGTTATACTATGTGCACATCAGATTTTATGAGAATTCCAAATTAAGCATGACCCCATAAGGGTTCTACTCATAAATGAATAGTGATGCTTTGCTTTTCAACTCCATCACTGTACTTGAACAATACATTATATGCAAGGAAAATTTGCCTGTTAGTTCATCCTCGCTACAAATGTCATTCAAAATACAAATGTCATTCTTATCCTTTGCATTGAGCGGAGAGGCTCATAAAGACTAAAGGCTGTTAAAGAAGTGGAGCAGAAAAGGCTACAATGAACTCGTTAAACAAGAAAATATGAAAATTATAAGAACCTGGGGGAATGCCTCTGTTGGTTGAATCCCTGTGGAGAGCCATGATGAGGGAAATACCTTGTTGCCTTTCTCTGGAAGTTGACTGACATGACCTAAACTGTTGGCCGAGTGGAGTTATGCCTTTGGAATAAAACATTATGAATCACTACATGTATTGAAAAAGAGTGTATTAAATATCATCAAGATATAGTTCTTACATCAAAGACAACAATGTAGAGTGCAACATCAAGCCAAACAATGCCATAGCAAAAGACTTTTATAAAAGTTTCAATCGATGAGAGAATGTTGCAGGACAAACAGCTCCTGTTTCATGACAGCATACTCTCTCTAACGACATATTTGTTCCTTTTTAAGTCACTGAAAGTTTTGGTTTTTCTTTCACAATAGAATAACAATAATAATTATAATAGTAATATTATTTTCATCATCAGATTATGACAAAAATGATAATTGTAGTATGAATCAAACATTAAAAAATAAAATAGCCATTATAGAACCATGACAATCTTTTAACACAGTAAAATGCAAGTAGAACCTAATCTCTGTGCAGAGATTTAACACCTATTTTTGATAATTATTTGAACGACAATAATAGAACGACACGTCTCATAGAAGTCTTCAAATGAATACTTTGAGCAATCGAGACATTCATGGAAATTGCTTGCTAAATTGAGAGAGAAAACCATGGGGAACTATAAATATCTATAAAGGGCACCCATATGTCTCAGAGTTTGCCTATCTTGTAGTAATCACTGAAACTGACCATTCTTTTCTTTAGAAATGTATCCATATATATTGAAATTTACCCGTCCATCAAATGTAATGAAATAGCAAGATAAATAATGAGCGAAAGAGGGAAAAGGAAGAAATAGGACCTCCCAGCAGCACCCACTTCTTCAGATTAAGAGTCTCTCTAATTGTTCAGTAAGGAAATTGAAAAACTGATCAGATGATTTTTTCCCGATATAGTAAATCATAGTTTAGAAATGCTAAGTTGAAAGGAAAAGATAATAAACATAGAAGCCCTAAAGATAATATAACCATAACAAAGCTACCAGTTAAAAATCAAATAACTGCTAAGCAAGATCTTGCTATCAAATAATATCAGAAAGAAAGAAACAGAGACAATATTCTTGTTTAAAGTCATAACCTACCATCCAAAGGTGAATTGGCCTGAAAGATGTTAGGATCATTTCTTAACACAGCTTGTAGTAAACTTGGGACTTCACCCTGGACATTACTCGTGCTCAGGCCATCTTTCAGTTCTCTGCAAATTTATTTGCATGTGGAGAAAAGAAGAAATGGGTTAGATTGAGAGAAAACTCCATAACTTGCATGATTTTCATAGTAAAAGAAATCATTCCTGATGCTGTAAACTTGATTTTATCTTGCTATCGTCACAAAGTGTGATCCAAATACAAGCTATCAGATAATCAATAATGAGTTTGAAAATTTTGGAAATAATTTTTTTTCTGCACCATCACTAATAATAATAATAATAATAATAGTTCTTTATTGTCCATAAATGCCAATTTGTTGTTTGGTTACACAGTTGAGACATAAATTTCACAGTTGAGACATAAATTTCACAGTTGAGACATGATTACACAGTTGAGATATAAAAAGCTACAAAACACACGCACGTCTTACACACACATACAAACAACATAATCACACACACACACACTTCTAAGTACAAATGTGTAGGTGCCTTTACAGACATTATGCGCATTATTCACAGTCCAATGGTTACGAACACAACAACACACACTCTCTTCTCTCTCTCTCTCTCCCTTCCAATGAGTATTTACTAGAAGAATAAGCATAAAAGTAATGACATATATAAATATAAAAAAGCCATAATCAGACTCTCTCTCTCTCTCCCTTCCTCTCTTCCAATGAGTATTTACTAGAAGAATAAGCATAAGTAATGACATATATATATATAAAAAAGCCATAATCAAAGACTCTCTCTCTCTCTCTCTCTTGGGATCATCAATCCTGAAATTCATCCTCCTTAAAACTGTTCTAGATAACATAAGCAGCTTACGATATGTCTCACTTAATAACTCACTGAATTATTACAAGACTTTCAGGGATGCTAGTATATCTTAACTCCCCTCCCATCTCTTTTCTGCCCCCATGTTCTTATATCATATATAAAAGAAAATTATATTCAAATGCTTACATCTGACTTGTGCTTGTCTGACGTAAAGCATGCGCAAGCTGAGCTGCTAAGCCATCATCAGGAAGTGTAAGAAGATGACGAGCACCTTGAACAATGGTTGGGTTATA
Organism: Doris montereyensis; assembly: GCA_037039925.1. Taxonomy (NCBI): domain Eukaryota; kingdom Metazoa; phylum Mollusca; class Gastropoda; order Nudibranchia; family Dorididae; genus Doris; species Doris montereyensis. Next base: position 587,744 of record JAXRKP010000024.1, read on the forward strand.
CAAAAGACTCTTATTCTGGACCGACTGTGGCAAGGGAGTTGGCAAGGGAAGCTGAGGCAGTACTGTGAGAAGAAACAATGGTAAATACATAAAATCAATCACAATGTGACAAAGCCCAACAAAAATCAATAAGTCCCCAGTTACAGGCATTACAGAAAATGGACAGAAAACATAAGGTCAAGATATGAACATCTGGTTTAGCTCACAAGACAAAAGGTACCAATCTGGGACCCAGCGAATGTTACAACACCCATACAACTGGCTCATATTATGCCATGAAAGGATTCTGACAAAAGTAGGCCTATCGACATTGAATTTTTAGTTATGAGATTATCCACATTGATTATATGTAAAGAAAGAACTTTGTAAAAAATGTTTGAAATGAAAGACTGCTCTGAATATGGTCTGCTGAATCAAAAAGTATGTTCTAGAAGATTAGATTGTGGACTAGGTGACTTATGAAGAAAATAGGGACTTGAGACCTGGAAAAATGGACTTTATACCAGAGCGCATGGTGTATGACAGTTATGTTATACCGAGATTCTACTGTAGGGCTATTTTTGGAATATAACGACATTTACGCCTTTACGGTAGTAACAGCTTAAAACACGCTCTTTGGGAAAATCGCTTTAGTAGGCAGACAGTGGTGGTAAGCAGGCGGCACCAAATATATTGTGCGTCCTGACGCCATGCTGTCTGGCAGATAGCGTAAGATTCAATGTTACTGGCCTTTGCTAGATGATGGCCATTGTTTGCTTGGCACGGGTAGATGACATCAGCACCTTGCCGTCTGGCAGGACAAAAGAGTTCGCAATCATCACCTATTTCTTATAGCCGAGAGGTGTGGCTTGATAATCTACACATCTTTTTTAATTTGAAATCTATGAAAAAAGACGTCTTGACAACTTTGGGATCTGTAACAATGTGTTGTTAGCCGGTTCGGTATGTGTTGCTAAGGAGCCAATTTATAAAGAAAAAAAGTTTTTCATAAAAAATGTGCTGGTAGGGAGACTGTGCTATCAGGCGGCCTGCTCGTGAGACCGCTTCTACTGTATATCAGTCTTGAAAATTTTGAAAACAATAATGAAAGCCATCTGATTCCTCTGGTTCTGTTTTTCGTAAATTCTGGTGCCAAATTTACACAAAATAATCCCCCCATCCATTTTTTGTGTTGTGTTGAACTCTAGAAATAAGGAAGAACATAGTATAGCAAGAGAATTTAGCAATTGAATTTTGATACCCATGAAATGCCTCGTCTCAAAGTATTTCGGACCACCATTTTCTGCTCCTTTTTCTTGCCTGGTCTATTTTTCACATTGATTTTTTCTTCTTCTGAATTTCAAAGGTCCTCTTGGACAGTCTTGTATTTCACCAAATTCGCCAGTTGGATCACTCAGCGTTTCATGCTGCTAATGACTGCCCCGGATGAGCCAACAACACATGGGAAACAGGTAACATGGTCTGTGGATGTTACTTCAGAATACAGTATAACCTCTGGAAATATGAAATTTACAATTGTCCCGATCAGCCGGGTTTCCTGATTGCCAGGGGATCCAGGAATTTTGGTTTTCCTCCACAGTTTTAGGTACTTAAACTCTTCTGTGAGTGGTAAAATACAGAATTAAACAAACAATTTATTGTAGCCACAGGACCAGTTGATAAACACAAACTAACATGGCATTCATCAAGTGTCACTCACGGTCAAGCTTTGCTGGACAGTAAACGCATAGGATGCGTTACAATCAAAAAGCGCAAAGTGGGTCGTTTAAGTATCTCTTTGCATGCCCACCTTTGAAATTGCCAAATTAAGCAGGTAATGAAAGGCTATGACAGTGAACAACTCTGCTTTTTAAACACCGCCCTATTTCGTTGGGTGGACGAGCCAAGACTGGCTCGACACCTGTTTTCATACCTGCGTAGTGTATGTCTGGTGTGCTTGGCATATGTCATTGTGAACTGGTACTTATGACATTGTGTACATATTATATAATGTATAAACATTCGTAGTGCTAACGTAGGTGTAATAATTGATGTTTTGCAGACATAATGACCAAATTTGGATAACAAGTGAGTGTTGGAATAAATAATTATGGGGAGAATGGTGATGATAATTAATGCAAGTTCACGAAAAATTGTCCCAATTAGCTGAGGAGGTCATGTGTGCAGATCACATTACTCTGTGCACGTTAAAGATCCCCTGGCTGTTTAAAGGGGCGGTCAGGGTAAAATTTAAAAATTCTACCAAAACCCCCTGTGTAACTTAATAGGTATAGCTTTGTTGTACTATACTGCAGGCAATGTAGTGTATGTGCCTTTATAAACACTAGCCACTACCGTAGGCCCACCAAGCTTGCGTTGAGTAAGAATGGTGTCTGGAAATATTTCACAGGTCTTGCCAGAATTAATTATTTGTGAGTCAAAATTGTTCGTACCAGCCAAAAGAAATCGCCCCTGGCCTGCCTCAAAAGTTAACAAACATACAACCTTTATCAAATTGTTCCTAATTGAATATAGAATCTTTCTATGATTGTTTTATGCCTATGGGACAGAACTGAGACATGCAACATGTTAAGGAAGGTGGAGAGATTAGTAGAGCTACTTTCACCTAGGCAAGCTGTTTGAAGTACTGTTAATCTTTAGAGGAAGGAACGTGAACCAGATGACGATGACACAATCTTAAAATCCCAGCAAATGCAATAAAAATTGTTGATTTTTCAACAAAACAGTCACCTGTAGGTCGAAATTAACAAACTCCTCTATTCCACTTTCGATATTAGCACCGGAGAAGTAGCTAAACAGTTTGAGTGGACTTCAGATCGAAACAAAACATAAAGCTATCTACAGAACTCTGTGAACGGTTATGTGGTAAAAATTACCTTCCCAAGCAACGCTGTGTGTTCCGGAGACAAAGAGTTATGTTATGCCATGATGTAAGATTTTTGTGTGAGGGTTGTTCGCAATTGATGATTTTGATAAGTAATATTTGCAAATACTGTATCTCCTATAAACTCAATTTCTGGGATGAGAAGGAAAAAAAGCCATAGACTTCATCCCGTGAAATTCATATGTACAACTGATATGAGGACCAGAAAAGCGAAAAATTTTACAACCCCTTTTTCTCACAGGCTAGACATTTTCTTGCGACTGTACTTTATATAGATCACAGAATAGACTCATCACAAATGAAAAATGCTAAATCATATTAGCATCATATCATTGACAACTTACGATCGGTCAAGCTTGCCACTCCTGCCAAAGTCGTTATGGGAACGCTTGGAGTTTCTCCGTTCATGTCTTCATGACATCTCTTTGTGATAAAGGAGAAACTGAAAAAGGAAAATAATTTGAGTAAAGAAACAAAAATCCCAGTTGAATCTGAAAAAGAAAAGACAATTGTTTTAAGCACAATGATTCCCTTTATAAGATTCAGCCTACGGCAGGTGAACTTCATCGAAAACTTTGTAACTATGTAAGTCTTATTGAAACAAAGTCAACCTTTATGAATGCTACCTGTAAACATACTTCAAAAGTGTTGATACTATATTATATTATAAAATATAGTCGTGATTACATGAGATTTATGATTACACAATAAGTGATTTTTTTTTGCTTTTGAGTTTAGGTTTTGCTTTTTAGCATGTACATGAGTAACGGTCAAAATACAGTCATCCTACATCATTGAAAAGTTTGTAGCGTCCTTGGTTGCCATAAAAATGTCTGCCAGCTTGGATTTTGACCCAATTTTCAAAATCTATCTTCTGTTAGTTATGAATAAATTCACTCAAAACCTGTGCAGATCGTCTTTTCCATTCAATATCTAAAGAGTGGCGTCAGGTTTAAAAAAAAAATTGTGGATAGTTTAAAAAAAACAAACTATATATCGTATACACACTGATGCGTAACACCTCTTACATCACACAGCGATGGGCTGATCGGTGTCAGCAGAAACAAAGTCAACTCGATGTTGCCACATTTGGCGATTAACCGCCAATATACAGGTTTTTACTGCCATCTTCTCAATCAGTGTTAGGGTAATTTACGTCAATTTTGTAAAATATATATATATACGTCATATGAATATTTTTCTGCCATGAACTTATAGATAAATGATCGTTCTACTTGAATATGTGCAAAGAACAGAAAATCAACCTTTTGGTCCAAAACTCACCAGTCCATGCCCCCCCCCCCCCCAAAAAGATTCCATGAACAATCAGGGGAACTGCTTTCATACACACTTCACCCCACTACTTGTAGAACTTGTTGCCCCATACAAACAAAGCAGAAATTTAAGATTAAATCATGCTCTTTTAATCTTCGGTTAGTGATAAGTTTTAATGTTGCAGCTCCAGTTTTATGGAACAATCTGTCTTTTTATATACCGTCTTCCTTGTTCATTGACACTTTTAGGAAACGATTAAAGACAGGATTGTTAAGATCTGCTTTTATTTACACTGGAGAAAGTTCACCATGAAGTGAAATGTTTTGTTTATAATCACTGTTGCATATATGCTTTTTACTGTGCATTCCATAGTTTGATTGCATAAATTGTCTTGATTTTTAAAATCTTTTTATCATAAATACTTTTGATTGTACAGCGCCATCGTACACCTTTGGTGGATGTCAGGCACTTTATGAATGTATTATTATTATGATTATTCAACAACAACAAAAATGGCGTCAGTGGCTGAGCGGTTAGGCTGCCGGACTGGGGATCATGAGGTACCGAGGTCGAATCCTAGCAAAGCCAGGGCCGCCGTTGTGTTCCTTGGGAAAGACACGTAACACGCATTTTCCCTACTCTACCCAGGTGAAAATGGGTACAAGCACTAAGCAGGAGTAAAAACATGCGTATGACCAGCGTCCTGGCGAGGTGGTGATTATTGTCACCTGTTCCGCTTCACGCTATAGAAACCGGGATAAGTTAAGACTCTAAAGGCCTTAAGGGCCTTGAAGGAATTTTACTTTTTTTTATTCAAAAAAGTAATCCTTATGAATGCAAGAACAATATTCTATCACAAACGTTTGGGGGTTGTTTTGTCAAGAAATTAAGAAGTTCAAGTCTTAAAAATAAACAGCTGAAAGAAAGACAAAATTCCAAAGGCCATAAAAACATGGGTTTTTTTTCATTCACTGACCAACCTATAAGAAGAAGAATTGAGGTGTAAAAATACAAAAAATGAGAAATGAATACAGTAGTAACCGCCTAAATGCCTGGTGCTTGGGAAGCAGAGAAAACGGGCATTTAGGCGAAAGTAGTTCAGGGGCATTCGGGGCAACAATTTGGGGGATGGGAGGTGTGGTCACTACGATTCACAATTATCATGTTAAAATAAAGATGACAGACATCCAAGGATATAGACGCATATCCAGATCGTTTGTTTTAAGTCATCAGTTTTATGGAAAATTAAATGCGAGAAATAGGGACACTTGGAACCCATTTAGCACTGTGGTGGTGAGCGTGCGGATGGGTTGACCATTGCTCACCACGAAGACCTGAAAGCACAATGGATATGGCCAATGCAAGGCAGGTGATTTCATGCCACTTACGACATCAAAAAGAAGTGTGGGCAGAGTCCGGAAGACTGTTCAATTCTAATTGCCTGACAAACCAGTGATCCAATGGACAAAGGATGTGCTGTACAGTGGGTGGAGTTAAGATATTACAGTACATTGGATAGGAAATGAGGGTAGTTACAATGCATGGCCCATTGTTGACAGGCATTTAAAGCCATATTAGCAATGGGATTACATGTACGATTAAAAAAAAAGTTAATCAATTACGGACGTAATTTATGTTAATTTGGAGAAATTGACACTTGTAGTTGCCGTTGAGACCGGGTATTTAGGCAAAACTCTTGGTTTTGAAACGGGCATTTAGAGGGGCGATTTATAAAGGAAAAATCTTTCACTGAGATTACGGGCATTTAAGTGGTCACTAATGAATTTCAATTTGGCTTCAGAGCTTGATATCACACTATATGGTCTAAAAAATCAATTTTCTATACACCAAAATATAAATGTCTTTAAAATTTATATTTTAAGGATAATTGTTTACTCAGAAGAAAAATGGCACATAAATGAATCCTGTGCTAAAAGGGTCTGTTTACAAAATTGGATTGTCGGATCATTTACTGGACTCAGTAGCGTCATCGTGTAGAAACCATTGAACTAAGGTGATACTCAAGCTTATAAGGAAGTCTACATCCTAGCCTTTCTCAACAAAGTAAATTTATTAAGTTAACATTAAATGCTTGTGTGTGCTCTTGAACATGAGACTTAATGGCAAGAAAATATGGGCACTAACACCATAACTCAATCTGTATCCTCACTTGATAGCATTTTATTCATTAAGAAATGATGACAATTAATTTATCATTTTAATCATGGTGAAAGATAATAAGCAGACTGATCTCAGATTGGATTTTTTCTCTTCGCATGAAAAAACCTTTATCAGCTGTTTTCTCTCTCATTGTTTCAGTCTTCCATTATTTTAATCTCTCTTGCACTCTCTCTTATATTGTTATACAGTAGTAGCTGGATAAAAGCACACTGTGCATAAACACACGCCTACATCTGCTGACCGAATTTTTACTATATAATAAAAGTGTTCTAATAAACGCACAGTATGCATAAAAGCATGCTTTTTCCTGTGTCGAAAGGGCGTGCGTTTATCTAGCGACTACTGTATATTATAATACAGAAGTATCAGTCTAAAAACAAACCGCCCCACAATACCCTAATCTGCCTGTCTGTACATATTCTCGGAAAACAAAATTTTCTGTATAAATTCACCCTTAATACACATCTGGACAGGCTAATGACCTAATCTTTAAAGACACCTTTCTTGTCAAAGCTGTCAAGACAATTGTCTTTTTTCATAGATTTTAAGTAAACCAGATCATGTCATGTGTAGATAATCAAGCCCCGCCTCTCAACTGCAGATAGACCCTTCTCTCTACCTGCCAAACGACAAGGTGCCAAAATGCTAGATCTAATGTTGTATTTCTTTGGAAAGACACTAAATATACATTCCCAACTCAAATCAGGCGCAAATGGCTTTCAACATCGACTCAGGAGTAAAATGTATGACAGACTAACAGGGAGGAGTTCCATACTGGGATATCCTATTTATTTTTCGCTAGTGAGTACAATTCAATGAGAAGTAAATATAACACATATCCAACTATCTAAGATATAAAATCACATTTATATCGAATAAAAAAAATCTTTTGGACACAATAATCGATCTAGAAATACGAAGTTGAGCCTATTAATTCCAAACAGCAGCCTTTTTCTTCTTTGTCACCGTTTTCAGTTTCAATAAGATAACATTTAGGATGTTTGCACTGCACAAACTCTATGATACCTCTGGCTAGCAACACGTGTTTGGGATGCCATGCCCGAGGACTTATGATTGCTTCGCAGGGGAAGTTCAGGGGGTAAGGGATAGTGATAGAATACAGAAACAACGGGTCATTCAATTATTTTGATTTCAATACTTTACAACGTAATAGGCCTAGTGTATTAAATGTTAGGTTATTTTCTTAAAAAACGATGAAACAGTTCATAGCATCTATGCAGTTTTATGCAAATTAGCTTACCTTACTAAAAGAACACGTTCTCAAGAGTGTCATACATACAGGATACAGCTAAAATTACTCACTCACATTTCATTGGCTAAATGGTCGACTTCAGTCCCATGTCATGCTAGCTCATGTCTCAGTGTGTGTCTAAGGTTCCACCTCATCCTCGATATGTAAGTTTCTTGTCTAATGTCTTAGATTCATACTGTGCTACCTTGTGTGTGTGCGTGTGTGTTAGAGAAAGAGCCTGCATGAAAACAAACAACACCTCAACAACAAACAGCCCTGCTCTTGTGTTTCCAAGTTATCTTCCCAAGTAAGTCGTCTTTCTATAATTACTCCTGTGTTAGTACCACTGCCGTGTATTTCCGACTGTCGTGCCTATGGTCAGCGGTGCTAAAGTGGGAGTTATAATAATTAAACAGCTTAAAAAGCCCTGCTTGCCTGGTCCAAGTCATCTCCCTATTATTACTCCCACTTAAGCACCGCCGCAGTGTATTTTCAACTTGATTTACTATAGTCAGTTTAAGTGGGAGTAATAATAGGGCGATAACTGGAGAACACACACATGAGAGTCAGAGGTCCTTCATAACATATGCAGCGCTCTTGCGATCGATGAGCATGAGATAATAAAGAGGGCTATCGGGACAAAGCTCAGTATCGAGCATAAACTGGGTTTGTAATCGTATTCAAGGTGAAATCTTGGCGTTGCTAAAGTGCGATTATCCCATAGTATAGAGAATAGAATCTAGCCCAAGATCTAGGTCTACACAATAGAATCTAGGTAGATCTAGACCACTAGAGCTAGCTAGATCTCTAAATCTAGAATTTAGATTAGATTATTTATAAACTGTAGCCTAACTGTGTAGATCTACTGATACAGATTAGATTTTTCTAGATCTAGGAATCAAAAACATCTAAAAACTTACATGACTAGAGTCTAGAGCAGAACCATGAAGACCTAGAAGAGATCTAGAGATTTGTATATCTAGCTGTAGATCTAGCTCTGCCTTTTCTGAGATTTTTTCTATCACAAATAAAATGAGAATTCAGAGGCCAGAGAGAGAGAGGTCAGGTCAGGATCTAGAGATGCATGAAGCCTGATTGAACTAGATCCAGATCTAATCTAGGTCAACAGCAAGACCTCCAATCTAAAAGAGATTGATGTATGTATATATTATATATATATATGTATATATATATATATACATGTAGGTCTATATATTTAAATATTAATAGAATGGAAAAATCATAAACCTCAATCTATACACAATAGATCTACGAAAGCTCTCGATGAAAGCCAGACAGACTGCATGACCATCGCGTATGAATTTATCGAGTAGCAATCAAAACATTCGATGACTATACACCCTGAGAAATGAAATTTTGTCAAATGTTGATGTTGTCATGCAGTAAATTTAAAAATACAATATGAATGAACTTCAAACATCACAGCACACAATGAATAGTCTTCAAATTAGTGATATTTATCAGCACTCCACAGCAGGAAAGGTGCTATTCTTCAGTTCACCGCTGTCGAGTTTCCCTGTCCCTCAACCATTGTTGACAGGTTACTCACCTGTCCAAAACGCCCTTTCTCCAACACAAAGAACGTCTTTACAGCAAATACGTAATGTCCAAGTGTTCACTCTTGAATAATTTACATCCTTAAAATATATCCATGACGAATTAACTAAGTTAAACACAATAAATTGGATATTTTTTCCAAGAATCGGACGATACCCCGCGCCAAAAATTAGCACAACCGTATAGCATTTTTCTACGAAAACATCCGCTTCAAATAGTTCCTGTGACCTGTCGCTTCATTTGTGAAGGAAAGATAAATCTCTAATAAGACTTCAAAAAAACATTAAAAATATATTATTATATTATATTGACATATACTTTGTTCCAATAATGCTTAACATAGTGGGCTTTCTCAAACTTGCGCATGAATATTGAAGTTTATGTTTTGCACTTTGAAAATAGTGCTCAAGAAAGAATTCTCATGAAATCAATGGGACTAACAATGTTTCTTATAGTGGATCAAATCAACTAGCCAAACTGTGTACACTTGATGCCATCAGTAAACACGAAACGACGCCGGGAATGAGTTGAAAATAAATTTATTTTATCTTTTTTCAAAAACAAAACAATGGTCAGTCATACGCTTGCGACAATCCTACGAACTGAACTCCAATACCAATTCACACGAACGCAACATTGACCTGAAATTAAGTTTTATTCTAACAAGTACTTGAAGTAGTTTGCTATTTCTGTGTGTGTGCACATGCGTGTGTATCTGTGTAAGAATGTCTGGTCTGCGAAATGCTTTGCTTGTAAAAAAAAAATGTGCTTCGAGTTTGTTTACATTTAATCTACAGGTGTATAAAGATGATAATGCGGATAACTCAATCGTTACATAATGTTTTTATCAAAACATTTCACTTGTTTTTTCGATCAACTGGCTCTACCGGCAGTGGCGATAGTACGTTTCTTTCAACAAGTCGCTGGGTTTCCATGTCATGTATACATGTATTTTGTTCCCCAGTACAGAAAGCAGGCCATATTTCTTCCTGGTGTGGCTTCCCTATGAGAAAAATGTACGTTACAAGGGAGAATAAAACAGGATGACCCTTATGCAAATAATACTGTTGGTTTGTTCAACATTTTTATATCGTCTTTAGGCACTCATGTTATAAAAGAATACAGTAAAGGAAATAAACAATCAGCCTAAATCTTGTTGGGAAAATTTAGATCTTTGATGTGAAACAAACGCAGTGTAGAAAACATGATAAGAATGGGGGAAGAAAAAAAGTTGACAACTTCGTGTATTTTTATTTACTTGGACACAGAATGTGACAAAATGGAAACTCACCAGGTAAAATTAGAAGATGATTGGCATTGTCTATGACAAACATACGACAAATAGAATAAATACACTGTTCTTCTTATGTCATTGTGCCGTATCTGTTGCAGACATTGGCCATCATTTCTCTTCACTCTTTCTGGTTCTCTGTAGCTCTCAAGAAGTTGTATCACTTTGTCTGCCCCTTGTTGCTCAACCTTTCATATTATGTGTGTCATTCTCGGCCCACGTCTGCTTCTCTTCCGTTGATCTTTCCTGTTAGTACAGCTGGCTCTCTCTATCTCATTATTTCAGTAAATATATCCTTTGAATTTTAGTCACCTCTGTCTGATAGTGTTCAAAATTGGCGGTTTTGTGTTAATTACCGAGGGAAGGACGTTTCGAATGCCTTGTAAACAGCCAATGGATCTTTAACGTGCAAAGAACGCTGTGGTATGCACATAGAACCCCCTTTCTATCGTCCGTCTCCAATGGGATTAGATGTCGATTCACCTATTTGGACTCGGGAGGGGGAGGGTAGATTTTACTCGAAGAATATCGAGACAATTTTTCAACCGTTGGCGGGGCTTGAACCCACGCCCTTTGAGTTGATAGACTGACACCTTGCCTCTGGTTTATCGAGCCCCCTCTGGCTGAGAGAAGTACAATGTCTTGAGGAGGACGAAGAAAAGAGGAATGATATTAGAAAAATTATAAGCAGGAGGAAAATGAGATAATTATTTTGATATGTCCTAAGAGGTATCAGTGGACAATAAAATGGTGAATGGTGAAATAAATATATTGGCTCTTACTCCGAAAAAGAAATTGTTACAGTTTACTAAGGTCTGTTTTCATTTCCATCGTCACATCGATATTTTCTTTCTTTTGTCGCGAGGACGAGCTAAGTATGTGTCGTTTTAGTCTTCGTCTCACACACGCTAACATACCGGCACTTGCTAGCGCAGTAGTCGAGTACACTATTTCTCTTCTTTTCATCAACGATACTCATAATTCAACTCAGCGCTTGAAACCATTAGGCCGTTTTTACATGGCTCGTTTTTACGTACAACCGAATTTTATAATCCCCCCCCGCCCTTTTCATTTTTCCTTCTTCACAAAGAACGAAAATTTGACAATGAAAATTACCCAATAACATTCACGCTTCATTTTCCACTTTTCATCGATCAGATTCGATCTGTCCGGGCAGTGGACAAGAAAGAACATGTACGGTGAATAGACGATCACGCCCTCCACGAGTCTCCTGCTGCCTTGCAGGCCGGTCTTGGCTGACCAAAGACTAAGGAAGTTAATCCTGACAGAAAATAACAACTTGCTGCCCTGCATGCAAGTCTTGGGGACTAAAGGCTAAGGGAGTTAACCCTGACAGAAAATAACAAGACCTGGTAGGGGACCTCAAGGTGGCAGCCCCACCATCTACCTAGGGTACAGTGGGCTAATCCCCTGCTTATCCAAAACCAAACTGATGCAGAAAAAAAAATTAGAATATACCCGGCTTGACCTTTCGAAGACGAACTTGAAACGAACACGGACTGTGATTTTTGGAACATGGAATGTTAGGGCAATAAATGGAAAAAGAGATAGAATTAGTTGAAGAAATGGTAAAATTCAAAGTAGACATTTTGGTCTTTACAGAAACAAAGAAAAAAGGACAAGGAATAGAATGTGTAGATCCAAATCATATTTTGATGTTCTCAGGAGTAGATGTCAAAGATAGAGATAGAGCAGGAGAATGCCTCCTAGTGCATAAATGACAGGAAAAGCTACTAGAAAGTTGGAGATTCATAAACCCACGGCTATTAGAGGTAAATATTAAAGCAAAAGGAAGAGAAATTAAATTATTAATAGCTTATGGACCACACGAGGACGCAACTAAAGAAGAAAAAGATATCTTCGAAAACGATTTACAAATAGCTGCAGAGAATCTTAAACACAAACAGGAGCTAATGGTTTTAGGAGATTGATTTAAACGCTAGAGTATGCAACAATGTAGAAACGTCAGGAGGAGTAATAGGTAAAGAAGGAGAGATAACAACTTCTCCAAATAGAGAGAGACTAATAGATGTTTGCCTAAAGAATAACATGAAAATAGCAAACACCTTTTTTTCCTCATAAAGATATCCACAAATATACAAGAGTGAATGAAAACTGGTGTGAAAAGTCAATCATAGACTACATAATAGTTAGCAGCTCCCTTTTTGACAGTACATCGGATGCAAGAGTAAACAGAGGAGCAGCAACATTTAGTGATCATCCCCAGTGATTGCCAAAATGAAATTACTGACTGAAGAAAACAAACAGAAAAGGAAAGAGAAGAAAGCTACTAAACTTAAAATAGAGGAACTAAATAAACCAGTAGTAAATCAGGTATACCAATCTAAGATAAAAAGATATTTTAATGAAAGGCAGATGGATCTGAATGATAGCACAATAGAAGAAAAGTGGCAGATGTATCAATTGTACAGCAGAGATCTGTGATGTGAACCAAATTAAAGGAGATAGGAAAAGAACAGCATGGTGGAATGAAAACGTCAAGACTAATATCAGAGAAAAGAAGGTTGCCTGGAAGAAATACTTGCAAACAAAGAGACCAGAGGATATGATATATTACGTGAATAAAAGAACTATCGCCAACGAGGAAGTTAGGAAAGCAAAAGCTGAAACAATGGGAAGAGTTTGGACAAAGACTTCAAGAAAGCTATCAAGGAAATCAAAAGCTGTTCTGGGGAGCAATGAAGAGCAAGACAAAGACCAAAGCATGCCCAATACGACAAATTAAGAATGCCAAAGGGAAATAATGAAAGAAGACAGCAAAATCATGGAACCACGGAAAAAGCATTTTCACCAATTACATAATCAATTAGTAAGAGTACAAGTAATCCAGAGGAGACAGCTGAAGATGGAGATATATAAATGGAAGAAATCCAAACGGCTATAAGAAAAGTGAAATCAGGAAAAGCCCCAGGAGCAGATCAATTTTTTCCTGAAATGATTAAAAACCAAGGAGAGAGGCAGACAAACTACTACATGCAATATACCAACAAGCATGGAAGTCCAAACAGGTGCCAGACGACTGGAAAAAAGAGGAACGGTAGTTACAATACATAGAGAGGATCAACTATGGAATGCTCAAACTATAGAGGGATATCAATACTTAGCGTTCCAAGAAAAGTATATGCCAGGATACTGGAAATGAGACTAAGGAAAAAAGTAGAGGATTAGATTGAAGAGCATCAGAGTGGATTTAGACCAGGAAGAAGTGTACAAGACCACATATTTACAATTAGACAAATAATAGAACAATTCCTTCAGAGAAACATTGACTTGCACCTGTGTTTTATTGACTTAAAAAAAGCTTTTTGACACTATGAGGAGGGACGAACTATGGCATTCCTTAAAAGAACACAAAGTGGAGCAAAATTTAATAGAAGCCATTAACAGTTTTTACAATAAACCAACATGTGCAGTGAGTAGCTGGAAACATATCTGCAGAATTTGATGTAGATATAGGAGTAAGACAGAGTTGTATCCTAAGTCCTCTTTTGTTTATCACATTTATGGATTCAGTCGCAAAGGCATCCTCAAAAATGAAGAAAAGGAATGTAGGTATGCGGAAACTCAAACCAGTAAATCTATCTAGACTTTTCACACCTATCTTCTTGTAATCTTGTATATTTGTGAACATCTTTATGAGGAAAAAAGATGTTGGCTATTTTCATGTTATTCTTTAGGAAAAAATATATTAGTCTCTCTCCATTGTTGCCTACTCTAACGTTTAAACCTCCTACACGCATTAGTTCCTGTTTGTGTTTAAGATTCTCTGCAAGCTATTTGTAAATCGTTTTCGAAGATATCATTTTCTTCTTTAGTTTCGTCTTTGTTTGGTCCATAAGCTATTAATAATTTAATTTCTCGTCCTTTTGGTTTAATATTTACCTCTAATAGCCGTGGGCTTATAAATTTCCAACTTTTTAGTAGATTTTCATGCCTTTTATGCATTAGGAGGCCTACTTCTGCTCTAGCTCTATCTTTGACTACTCCTGAGAACATCAAAATATGATTCGGTCCTACATTTTCTATTTCTTGTCCTTTTATCTTTGTTTCTGTAAAGGCCAAAATATCTACTTTGAATTTTTCCATTTCTTCAATTAATTCTAGCCTTTTCCCATTTATTGCACTAACATTCCATGTTCAAAAATCACAGTCTATATTTGTTTCCAAGTTCGTCTTCGAAAGGTCAAGCCGGGTATATTCTATTTTTTCTCTGCATCAGTTTGGTTTTGGATAAGCAGGGGATTAGCCCACTGTACCCTAGGTAGATCGTGGGGCTGCCACGTTGAGACCCCTACCAGGCCTTGTTATTTTCTGTCATGGTTAACTCCTTAGCCTTTGGTCAGTCAAGATCGGCCTGCAAGGGAGCAGGTTGTTATTTTCTATCAGCAGGTTGTTTATTTTCTGTCAGGGTTAACTCCCTTAGCCTTTGGTCAGTCAAGATCGGCCTGCAAGGGAGCAGGCTGTTATTTTCTGTCAGGATTAACTCCCTTAGCCTTTTGTCAGCCGACCTGCCTGCAAGGCAGCAGGGGACTCGTGAAGGGTGGGATCATCTACTCTCCATACATGTGCTTACCTATCACTGCCCGGCCATATATTTACAATTAGACAAATAATAGATAAAATTCAGTAAGAGAAACATTGACTTGCACCTGTGTTTTATTGACTTAGAAAAGGCAATTTGATACTGTGAGGAGGGACGAACTATGACATTCCTTAAAAGAACACAATGTAGAGCAAAATTTAATACAAGCCATTAATTATTATTTTTACACTAAACCAACATGTGAAGTGAGGGTAGCTGGAAACATATCTGCAGAATTTGATGTCGATATAGGAGTAAGACAGGTTTGTATCCTAAGTCCTCTTTTGTTTATCACATTTATGGATTCAGTCGCTAAAACACAAATTGGGCAGGAAAATTTAGAACAAGTTCAAAGCTACAAAAACCTATGAGTAATGATTAACTCAGAAGAAAAACTAAGAGAAGAAATCAGCCGGAGAATCAAAAAGGCAAGTGCAATATATAACTATCTAGGAAAGGCACTTGTAGGTAAGCAAGAATTGTCAACAAAAACCAAAATGGCAGTATACAACTCCTCTATGGCAGCAGAAACCTGGACTGTAGACAATAGAGAATACAGTAGAGTACAGGCAGTTGGAATGAAATATCTAAGAAGAGTAGTAGTGAAAACTAAAAGAGACAAAATCAGAAACACAACCAAAGCAGATGGCATAAAAACTAAAACAGAAACAAATCAATTGAGATGGTTTGGGCATGTAAACAGAATGAATGACAATAGAATAGTTAAATCAGTATACAGTGCTAAAGTCCAAGGTAAAAGACCAATAGGTACACCTCGGAGAAAGTGGGAAGAAGATATAAAAGAGGCATTGAAGCATAGAAATTTAACTTTTTGGAAGGAAACAGAAAATGCCAGGACAGGGCATCCTGGAGAAAGATCATCTCGGGTATCGGAAGGCATTCACCGAAAGGTAGAATGAGAAATGATAAAGAAAGAAAGTAAGATGCGATATGTCAATACAGTCAACATTTTTGTGAAGAATGAATGAATATGGGCAGCCACAAATGAGTAGACCTTTTTGTTTTTCAAACTTACTTTTTATCGAAAAAACAAACAAATTTGAGTTCAGAGTCGGATTCCTTGCTTAATTTGGCTATAGTTGGACACTAATAGTACACGATGCCTCCCTGAATTAACATTTTTTAAAACTTAGATTGATTTTATCATATTCAAATGCTGCCTATTAACATGGGTGTGGCTTTTTGTGAAGAGTGAAATTAACTTTTACGTAATCAACCTTCATGAAAATAAAATAATAGAATGCAAAACTAGGATCAAGATTGTTATAATAAGCACAAATTACCCTTCTCCCCTCTTCTTCAATAAAATTGTAAAAAGAACAGGAGCCCTCTGATTTCAAATCAAGAGTGGACTGGACTCACGAGCTCGGGTCTAGGAGTTAATCTACTGAAAAAATCCCAGTCCTCAGGGCTGGGGTTTGGGTCTAAAGCCAGCAATTTCACCTTGCACAAAGTCTTTTGCTTCAAAGTCATCAAGGAAACTGGAAGGAAAAGGGCATTCAGCAGAAAAAACATATGAAATGTGGAAGCGAAAGCCGAAAGGACATTTCAGCGCTGAGCCCCCTTCTGTCAACTAGAAAACCCCTTATCATCGTTTTGTGGAACATCAGAACTATGTGAGGCAGGAAAGTCCAAACAAGTGGTAGCAGAGATGCATAACTACACCATCGCATTATTTAGTCTCAGTCAGGTAGAATGGCTACAGCCAGGACAAAAAGACTATTCAGCATATACACTTTTGTATATGGGCCATGAAAGGAAGGCATATCTCTTACAGAAGAAATATCGCTTATGCTGTCAAAAAAGCCAAAAGAACTCTGATTAGAAAGGAAGTAGACGGCAAGCTTCAGAATACAGAAAAAAGGACATCAAGCTGAACATTGTACAATGTTTTGCACCAACCAATTAGCATGAGGAAGAAAATTAAGATATTTTTTTTACAGCCGGCTACTAAAAATACTGAACAACCTGAAGGAGAGAGGCGTTACAGTCCTCATAGGAAATCTCAACGCCAAGGTGGGATCCGACAACAGAGGCTACGGAGATGCGATGGGTACATACATACTTTGAAATATGAATGAGAATGGGGAGCGATTCGCAGACCTTTGTGGACTGAACAATCTAATCATTGGAGGAAGTGTGTTTTCACACAAGAGGATACACAGCGCAACGTGGATATCACCAGACCACGCAACAGAAAATCAAATAGACCATAATGTATGCACAGGAAGGAAGTTCAGACGGTCACTAAAGGGCGTTGAGATGAGAAGAAGAGCGGATGTAGCATCAGCCCACCATCTCCCGATTGCCAAGCTTAGGCTCAGGTTGAAGAGGAACCCCATAGAAACAAAAGCTGGAAGAGAACAATCCAATGTAAGACTTTTGAACCACTCACATATTATAGTTTTGTTTATCTTAACTTTGAAAAAACATTTCAAGCTTTGCAGGACCTTTGTAGTGAGGAAATAGACATAAACAATGAATAGATGAAATCAAGAGAAGCCACCAGGATAACATGTAAATAAATGCTAGGACCAAGAAAAAGTCAGCAGAAGGACTGGGTGACATCAAATACTCATAGGAAAATATAAATACGAAGACAGAAGAAAGAGTTAGTCCACCAAAGCAGAACCAAAGCAAGAAAAGCGGCAGCTCACGCAAACTACAATGAGGTTCACAAGGAACTAAGATGAAGCGTGAAACATGATAAACGAAAGCTAATCGACAGCCTGGCAGAGGAAGCAACAGGATGTAGAAACATGAAAGAACTATACAACACCAAAAAGTAACTGACAGGTAAGTTATCCAAACCTGAATGACCCTTCACGGACAAACAAGGAGGAACAACTTAACAGAAGGGGAGAATGCACTGTATTTTGAAGCTCTACTCAACAGGCTGTGTCGTCGGTGCCGCATGAAAAACAACAGGGCACCAATCTCTGTGGGGAGCCGCTGAAAGCAGACATCGAAAATTCTGTAGACATGCTTTTGCCGCTGTTTGAAAAGATCTGGGATAAACGAAAAAGCCGTTTCGGAGGGCTGGAAAGATGGCCACATATTTAAATTACACAGGAAAGGAGATGTGAGCAGCTGTGACAACTACCGAGACATTGCTCGTCTATGATCCCAGTGAAGGTCTTCAACGGCATATTGCTAGAAGAAGCAGATGGGAGACTCAAAGATCAACAAGCAGGCTTTATACAAGATAGTTCCTGCACAGATCAGAGTGTCACCCTCCGGATCACCGTCGAACAAATTTTGGAATGGAACACACTACTGTACGTCAATTTTGTGGATTTTCAAAAAGCCTTCGACAGTTTGTGTTGCGTCGGTGGCCGAGCGGTTAGGCTGTCGGAATGGGGATCATACGGCCCCGAGTTCGAATCTAGCAAAGCTAGGTCCGACGTTGTGTTCTTTGGCAAGGATTCTTCGCACGCACTTTCCACAATCTAACCATGTGTAAATGAATACAAGCATTAATATGGGATTAAAAACATGTGTTCTGGTCGGGTGGTGATTATTGTGATGTTTCGTTTCACGCTTTTGAAATCGGGATAAGCTTCGGCTATATGGGTCGTAACGGCCTTGAAGGAACGTTAGTTTACTTTTCGACAGCTTCCACGACATTATGGTATTCCGACCATGGAACGCCAATTTGATAATGAAGGAGTAATGTGTCAAGTTGGCCATCGGCTGGGTGATGAGAAGAACTACAGAAGAGAAGAAGAATGGCATTCAGTGGACTTTGTGCGCCCAGCTTAATGACCTGGACTTTGTAGATGACCTCGCCCCTGCTCTCCCATGCCCAACAGTGGATGCAGGATAAAACCTCAACACTAGATTCCTATGCAGCTAAGCCTGTTCTCCATTAATTCAAAGAAGACCCAATCGCTGAAAATAAATGGAGTCAATGAAAAATCTGTGACTTTTGACGGACCCCTCTTGGAGAGCTCAACACATTCACAAACTTGGGCAGTGTCATCGATCGGCAAGGAGGAACAGATGCGGATGTGAAAAATAAGAATCGGGAATGCAAGAGCAGCCTACATGTCGCTCAAAAATATCCGAAAGTCCCGAAAAATCTCCACAAACTCAAAAATCTGCCTCTTTAATTAGAACATTAAATCCTTTTATACGGCAGAGAACGACAGCTTCAGACATTCATCAACAGCTGCTTACGAAAAGATCCTCCGAATATACTGATCTGACACCGTCGGCAACGAGACCTTTGTAAAAGAAGCTCCCAACTTTCGGTCGAGGAAAACAGTACAAAGACTAGATGACGGCGGATAGGTCACACACTGAGAAAACCTAAACAGAGCACAACTAGACAGGCACTGACCTGGAATCTGCAGGGGAAAAAAACGCGAGGAAGACCAACGAACGCGGTGAAGGTGTCCGGAGGAAGAAGCAAAGAAGATGGGTACGGCTGGCAGGAGCTAGAAAAGATAGCTCAGTACCGTGAAAAACGGAGGGTACTTGTGGATGATCTATGTCCCAGAAGGGACAGCAAGCATAAGTAAGCACGTGTACTAAATGACATATACTTGACGACTTTTTGATATATTAAAAAAAAACTCTGATAGAAAAACGGAATAGAAAAAAATAGAACAGCGTGATGCCTCTCTCAAAAACTATACAAAACAAAGAAAACAGTCAAATTAGAAAAACAAAACAAATCTAATGGAATCAGTATCATTACGGTCTTTAACACACCCACCCTAAAACTAAACAAATTAGTTCAAACCTAAACATAAACCAGCATCAAGAAGTTACATTTTCTTCCCCAGCTTTATATTTCCGTCATCTTTGTCGTTTTGTGTTTGAAATTTAAATTATTTTTTTACGAAAATGTACATTGCATTATTGTATCCTATGTTTAAAACACCAATAGATGACAACTGCGTCAATAAAGACAGAACAAACACGTATTTAATGTTGTACATCGTATCAAAGAAATTATCGATCGATCCGTGTGCATTACTCCGTTTTAACCACTTGCGGACAAAACGACACTCGTGGAGGTGGAAATCGAGTACATGTTTATCACAAGAAATTGATAAGACCGATACTTCATTTCCTCTTCCTGACAACTGTCAACATAACTCTGCATCATTCGACATTCACTACTAGGACTAGATGCTTTCTTAGTATCTAGACATCCACGAGCAAGCGCCTAATTCGTTTCTGTCGGCAAGCCTACTTCTATTTAGAATGAGGCTGCCAAAATCCCCAAACAGTCAAGTCTTTTATTTACCACCTATGCCTCGACAATACAAAAAATACGTGATCATTCAAGTGATATTTTTTGTTCTTTTCGTGTACATCTGGTACATATTAAATGGAGGTTAGTAGATTTAAAATAGTTCTAGTTGGTATAGTTGGGTTTGGGGGTTGGTTGGAGATCAAAGATGGTGAAAGTGTGTGCCAGAATGTGGGAGTGCTTCCCTATATTTATACCTCTGGACTAGATCTATGTTTATGTGTCAATGTCAGGCAGTCAAGGGTTGGGTTTATTATTTTTCGTTTGACAATATTTTAAGTACTTTTGTCAATAGAAATAGACATAGTGACAAAGACTTACTTTCTGTCAAGTTGAGTGAGAGTTGTTAAATATATATTTTCTTTCAAAATATTCTTTATTAAGTGTAGAGCAGTGGCTCTTAATTTGGGTTCAATCGAGTCAGTCTCAGGGGTTCAGCAGAGATCAAGACACACACTGACTATCTCTGTGAGTGTGTGAGTCCATTCCGTTCACCCCACCGAAGGCTTCCATGAATGCACGTAGGAAACTTGCAGCATTCAGTTCCTCAAACAATGTTAAGAACCGCTTTTTGTAGAATAATCAAGAGAGAGAGGTTTTTATACTGTGTTTTTTAAGGTAAAAAAAAAAGATATTTCGATGAAATTTTCGGCTCTTCTTAAGATTTGATGTCTCATTTGTTTCATTTGTATTCCAAGTGAATGCAACTTAAAAATTGCCCATTTGATTTCAACTTATTATACCAAATAGTATGAGATCTGACTATGATCAGAATAAGGAAGACAGCGTTGGGCCTAGTTTGTTAGGATTCAAACTCAGGATCTCATGATCTTGAGTCCGGCAGTCTAATCGCTTGGCCATCGACACTATTTTGCTGAGTACTTTGAAAAAAAGGTTTATATGATAAGCCTTTCTGGTAGGAGTACTGTAGTCGGACACACTATTCAAATTCCGCTAATGATTGAAATTCAATAATAAGTTGAGGAGTGGGGGAGGGGCTTGTTCAGCCTTTAGGAATTGTGATAAAAATTTCTATTGGCCGTAACGACCTTGAAGGAACTTTACTTTGTACTTACTTATATATTTATGTAAATTATTATGCAGATTACATAAAGCTAACAAGTTTCACATGTAGAAATAGGGTCAATTTATAAGCAAACGAAAGTCAGTCACTTTCGATTCAAAGGTTTGTCCCAGTCCGAAATGTTGCACTGACTGTTGTCATTGACATTTGAATGTGTCCAAGCAAACAGTCTATTATCTCAAGTCTCTCATCGTGTCAGAAGAACTGAAACTAGATTCACACAGTCCCAACAATCTGCTTCCACTGAAAAACAACTTCACAAAAACAGACTTTTTATCCCCACAAAAACCGAGTCCCAACTTTTCTATCTCATTCCTTCCGCTTTTCTTTTGATAAACATGTTGTTTGTTTACCTTAATGAAACAACTGAATTTGGATATTGTGCAAAAAGTTTTACAAGTTATTTCCCTGTTCATATCCATTACAAGACATGTGCAGATTTTATGTGAGAGGAGTTTTAAATTTAGGAAACAAGTGTATGCTTTATTTTGTCTCACCATTATTGTCTGCAAAAGTCAAATAGTAAAGTTTTGACTTATAATGTGTCTGGATTAAGTAGATAAAGACACACTTTTTACTAGCTATGAATTTTGTATATAATGCTGTAATGAATAATATTATTTTCATTCCCAGGGTTTATACCTAAATTTTTGTTGCCTAGGATGCCCTTCTTAAATGTTGGCCCTGATGTTGGCAGTTTGGTGTTCTTCAGTGTTGATAGTGATGCCAGCAAGATTAATTGGGCAAGACGAGCCAACAGTCTTCAAACTGTGAAAGAGGCTATGAAAGGTGAAATGTTTTTGTAAAAGAAATACGAATATACCCTTAGACTATTTGCATCACAAATATATTTCATATTTAAAGAAAGCTAAAGTAATACACCTATTAGAAATGAAACCAATTTGTATTATAAGCAATTTATCATCAATTCTCAAGAGGCAAACAGTTGTATTCATGAATGGTGGATCATGGGTTTTATTCCTGGTTTTGCAAGGCCTAAAATTATTTTCATCGCAAGAATGTTCTCACACATTATAATCTTTAAACAGTATCAATTAAAGCTGGCAGCTAACAGCTGTGACAAATTCTCATCCTGTGTAGTGAGGAACCTTGTGTCAAGTATTGAAGTATATAACCTCTTCTATGCAGCACTCAAAATGTGGGGTATGTTCTAGCTGTTCAGGAACCTGAAGATCCTTAGGATTATTTTTTTGTTGTAAGTTCAGTAATTTGGGTTTTAGTTTTTGACTTTCCTGTGAACAACAGCCATAGTTCACAACTGTATATTTACATTGTGTATCTACCTTTCAATACACCATCTTTCTCATTATTGTCCTTTCTTTACCAAGTTAAATGGTGCACCGTCATAAGTTTTCTCCCTACCATTACACAGTACTTGGATCTTTTCTTTATACTCTATAGCGGTGTTTTATATTTTATGCAAGATAGTTTTTATTTCCTAATGTGTGCTACGTTTATTTTTCCGGGAGGCATTGATTTATTTATTGTTGAACCAAGTGAAGCTGATGATAATAAAACATTTTGACAAAACCAAAATTGAATTCTATTTCAGATGAAAAGATTCATATGATAGCAGGTGATGTCATTCTAGAAGGCCAGGGAACGCAGTCTCAATCTCTCAAACCTATAATGGCACACCCAGTACATCGAACAAGTGATATAACTCTCAAAGAATGGCTTTATGAAGTTCAGTATGGAACTAAGGGTATAAAACTCCACCTTCATTCAAAGGAATCTATCGAGATTTCTCTGCAGATACTCGGTGATTTTCATAAACTGGTAAGAAAATAAAAACAATTATTAGAATTTTTAAAATTTAAATTTCTTGAACAACTAAATAAGGCTGTCAAACATAGGTAGGCCCATCATTAAACATTGATAGTCACTTGTACCCATCTTACTCTCTTGTACAGTAAGAGTGTGGAACAAACTGACAACAAACTTGTAAAACTGGAGTTTAAATTTAATTAAATACATGACTTAAGAATCAAAATTCATTTCGATTCAAGAAGATATATTAAATTAAAAATTGTGTTGAATCTAACCATAAAATTTTGTCATTGTCAATTATAGTCAGTTATTATGAAGAAGGACAGACTTATACTACTTATGTTATGCACGTTTTTTCCAGCATCCCATCAAATATCCTGTATGGATCCATGTAGACGTACTACAAGGACCCTTTGGCAATGAGCCCATAATTGATTATAATCGCTTCTTCCAGCATGTGAAACGCCTTTTCCCAAAGTAAGTTAGTTGAATGCATGTGATATTCTGTTTTAAGTTTTGAGAATTTCTTTCATGGGATCTGACTAATTGTCATAATGTAAGCTTTCAACTTTCATGCTGTATCAAGTTTTTATCTTGGACACTTAACATTATATTAGAAGACAATAAAAAACTTATTGGTTCATTTAATAGTTGATTATCCCCATGGTCCAAATGGATTACCAGTTGTGGTCTAAAGCATATGAGCACAAACTAAGCAAGAAGCATAAAGATTTAAACTTTACAAAGAAACTTGAGTAAATGTATGACCAATAGAGAAAAGAAGCAGTCCCTAAACTATATAAAGATAGATGGTGGTTAAATTCTATCTAAGAGTTGCTATAACATACAGTCAATCTTGACGATTTTCATAATTTTTAGTGTCCAGTGTTTGCAAGATTTAACCATGACCACAATTACAATGAAAGGATCTTCTTTTGCATGTGTAAAATTATGTATGTTTATTAATGAATTTAAGACTTCTCAATTCTCCAGATTTCACTTTAACAAAATAAATTGACGAAGAACTAGAAAAAAGGAGAAAGCTCTCTTTGTTGAGTGAGTGCCTATAAATATAGCAACAAAGTCATTTCAGTTTATCGCAAGTTTAATTACAAAGACAAGGGGAAAAACAATCAGTTTTCTTTTCTTTTAATTTATTGCTATTTTTGTTTAAGCAGCATCTACTAAATATATCTATGTATATAAAAATGGGTCCAAAGTTGTACTCATGCACAAATGCATTGTCACTGGCTGTTTATTGTCATACATACCCATATATAAATATTCACATTTATTTATTAAATTACAGGTGTACTCTTTCCTTGGGTTGGACGACTGGCACTCACACTGATTTGACACAATCTGCATATACATGGAAAATGGTGTGGGACATGCTGGAAATTGTGCAAAAATTGGATATTTCTGATCAACTCATTGTGTTTCAGGTTAGTTGATTGTTTTCTTGTGACAATAATATCTTCTCTTAAGTCTGTCCACCTAAAGCAAAACATTTGGAGACCACACTCATAGTGTATGGTGTGTTATATGGTTGGGTATCATGGAATGCTGTAGCGTATATTTTATATTGTAATGCAATGGTTGTAGTTTATATTTATATTGTAATGCAATGGTAATATAGAAATATTTTTCCGTTATCTAAAAAATTATGCTTTGGCATTTGAATTAGATAAGATTAAATAAAATAAGATAAGGCATTTAAGTTAAAGGTGTATTGCTTGCTTTTAAGATGGGATAAAACTCAAAGATCGGATACATTGGTCTCTGCCGAAGAGGCCGCCGGCTAAGAGGCCGCTTTTTCCGTAACAAAATTTGTCCTTTTTAAGTATCATGTCTAAGAGATCACTCTAAAAATCTTCAGTCTGGCTAAAAGGCCAGTTTTTCTTTCATCGTAAGCCGACATGGTCTGCTAAACTCAATACAATAAAATGAAAATTCGAATCCAGATTTGCATTTTCATGTTCCCATCTATCTGGAACATGTCATTGTAGATCTACATTGTGTTATCGGCCTAGAAAATACTAGGATCTTTGCTAGCCACTCCTAGACAGTATCAGAATCTTTGATTTTGACGCTAGACACTCAACATATTATGAACGAGACGATTTTCTTCTACAGTTTGCTTGCTGACCTGTCATTGGAACATCTTGGCAGATCACATGTGCCATCATATTGATGTGAACTTGAAGCACATTTTTATTGATAAAGGGCCAATGACTACCTGGATTTAAACTGAATTAGGTCTAATCGTTTGATGCACTGGCTACCTAGTGTTGTGATTAATGGAAACAGAGAAGAGGAATAACATTTTCAAGGAAGTACACTGATTCGTTCCCCTTAAACTTTCGTATAAGTTATCTTCCCTCTTGTTTTGACTCTGAGTTCTAGGCCTAAAGATCTGACCGATAAACATTACATAATGAATGATTATCCAGGCAACACCCTGTGAATTTGCCTAAGAGGTCGCATTTGTTGCCTCTCAAGGACCGGCATCTTAGGTAAAGACCACTGTATAAGCTTGGTGTGATAAATTAATGTATTACAATTATATAAACAAGTGTATGGGTAATGATATTTTGTGTGCACAAAATGTTTTTGTAAGTTATCTTGTGATATATCAAACCAAGGCTCTAGTGTTGAGATAGCATTAGTGTGTGTACAGTAACACCCAAGGGGTCTGATGTAGTTTGCATTATAAATATTGTTTTTAATGCAATATTCAATCTTTACTGAAGAAAAACACTTTATTTATACAGAATTGCCTTCTTCTTTGTTCTAATTCATACTCAAAGACTTGTCCATTTAATTCCCCCAACAATTCTAAAAAAACAGACAGAAACAAATAAAGACACTCTTTCTCAGCTTTGACAGGTCTGAAAATGGAGAGTTAAATTGGTGTCAGCTTACCTTGAGCATAGAGATGAAAGGATTTTATGACTCAATTGTTTTGTTTTAAAACACATTTCCGGTTATTTTGAGTGAACAGAATTTAAGTAGACCTTTGGGGGGGGGGATTAAGCAATCTTCGTAGACCAAATCACATCTTGTGTAGGCAGAGTATGCAGCTTTGGACGTGACCATTCAAATTTTTTACTGCCTCACAAAATTTGCTAATACTGCCTAACAGCAATAATAATAGTAATAGATGCATTTATATTGCGCCATTCACCTATAATTAGTCTCATGGCACTTTACATTCTTAAGACAATAAAGAAACATAATCAATACATTTGAAAAATTGAAACATACCATAAAATGACAATAAATGACAATAAAATAGGCACTGAGATTTAAAATTTCATTTGAAGAGGAAGTGTCACAAGAGGTAATGTTCGATGAAATACAGTGTAAAAGTATTATTTATCACATTTGTTAATCCTTTCTCTGCCCAGGAGATCTAACATGGCAATGCAAAGAGAAACTGACGGTTTACATTCTGAATGATGTTATTAAAACATTATGCAAGTGTTTTATGCAGTTATGTCCCTTAGACAAATCAACAAGCCTACTGAAACATGTCATGTCATAAGCCGGGAAATTCTACTGGCACATGGCGTATAGCATGCGTGTTGCAGTCTGGCCCGAACCCAGATTTTCGGGCTCAAGGCTGTGAAGGGTTTAAAAAGATAAGTTTTCGGGAAGACTTGAAGGAATTTAAAGCATTCATGTCTTCAAGATCGTCTGGCAGACCATTCTACATCATTGGGCCATAGCTTGAAAATCACTATGTCCCCATTCGATTTCAATCTTGTTTTGATACGAGAAGGGTTGCCAAAATACAAAAGTTGTCTTGTGTTGACTAAGAATGAATATCACACACTATTTTTTAAACATGAACTGCATGGCCGCTAGTTTGTCTTTGCATAGAACTGTGCAAGGACGATTAATTCATTTTGTTTATGACACACTTTCGTAGATGGACCATATTTTTCATGCTTTATGAAAGACTTATCACATGCTAATTTTAGTCAAAGCTGATGATATTTTGATCACTAGTGTCCATTTTCCTATTGTGAGGATTGTCCTTTCAATTGTTTGCATTGACATTTCATTTCAATTTACTCTTAATCAACCAGTCAGATAATTAAGGTAATCAACATTAATACTATTATTATTATTATTATTATTATTATTATTATTATTATTATTATTATTATTATTATTATTATTATTATTATTATTATTATTACTATTATTATTATTATTATTATTATTATTAGTAGTAGTATTATTGTTATTACTATTATTTCTTTCTTTCTTTCTTTATCAGTTCTCATTCTACCCTTCGGTGTATGAGTTCAGATGCCCGAGATGATCTTTCTCCAGGATGCCCTGTTTTGGCATTTTCTATTTCCTTCCAAAAAAAGTTAAATTTATATGCTTCAATGCCTCTATATCTTCTTCCCACTTTTTCTGAGGTCTGCCTTTTTATCTTTTACCTGGGCTTTATCACTGTATATACTCATTTAGCTTTTCTATTGTCATTCATTCTGTTTACATGCCCAAACCATCTCAATCGATTTACTTCTATCTTAGTTTTTATGTCATCTGCTTTGGTTGTGTTTCTGATTTTGTCTCTTTTAGTTTTTCCTACTACTATTTTTAGATATTTCATTTCAGCTACCTGTACTCTACTGTATTCTCTACTGTCTAAGGTCCAGGTTTCGCTGCCATAGAAGAGAGTAGGACAATAAACTGTATTGTATACTGCCATTTTGGTTTTTTGTTGACAATTCTTGCTTACGTACAAATGCCTTTCCTAGATGGTTATATATTGCACTTGCCTTTTGGACTCTCTGGCTGATTTCTTCTCTTTGTTTTCCCTCTGAGTTAATCATTACTCCTAGGTAATTGTAGCTTTGAACTTGTTCTAAATTCTCCTTGTCCAATTTAAGATTTTGTGTTTTAGCTTCTCTAGTCACTTGCATTGTTTTGGTTTTCTTTGCATTTACTCTCATTCCTCTTTTATTTAGTTGTTGATATTCGACTGAAGGTTACTTTCTGATTTTCCAAACATATAACTAAATCATCGGCAAATGAAAGCATTGATACATTTACTGGTTTGAGCTTCCATATACCTACATTCATTTTCTTCATTTTTGAGGATGCCTTTGCGACTGAATCCATAAATGTGATAAACAAAAGAGGCCTTAAGATACAACTCTGTCTTACTCCTATATCTATATCAAATTCTGCAGATATGTTTCCAGTTACTCTCACTGCACATGTTGGTTTATTGTAAAAACTTTTAATGGCTTCTATTGAATTTTTGCATTGTGTTCTTTTAAGGAATGCCATAGTTTGTCCCTCCTCACAGTGTCAAATGTCTTTTTGAAGTCAATAAAACACAGGTGCAAGTCAATGTTTCTCTCAAAGAATTTTTCTATTATTTGTCTAATTGTAAATATGTGGTCTTGTACACTTCTTTCTGGTCTAAATCCACTCTGATGCTCTTCAATCTGATCCTCTACTCTTTTCCTTGGTTTCATTTCCAGTATCCTGGTACTGGTATATATTTTTCCTGAAACGCTAAGTAGTGATATCCTCTATAGTTTAAGCATACCATAGTTGATCCTTTCTTATGTATTGGTACTACCGTTCCCTTTTTCCAGTCGTCTGGCACCTGTTTGGACTTCCATCCTTGTTGGCATGTTGCATTTCTGGATAAACTTGACCTGCCCCTGGGGCTTTTCCTAATTTCACTTTTCTTATAGCTGTTTGGATTTCTTCTAAGTATTAATATATCTCCATTTTCAGCTGTCTCCTCTGGATTATTTGTTACTCTTACTAACTGATCTTTACTCCTTGTTCTGGAGGGATTATGTAATTGGTGAAAATGCTTTCTCCATGTTTCCATGATTTTGCTGTCTTCTTTTATTATTTCTCCTTCGGCATTCTTAATTTGTCGTATTGGGCATGCTTTGGTCTTTCTCAAGCTCTTCATCGCCTCCCAGAACAGCTTTTGATTTCCTTGATAGCTTTCTTGAAGTCTTTGTCCAAACTCTTCCCATTGTTCCTGTTTTTCTTTCGTAACTTCCTCTTTGGCGATAATTCTTTTATTCACATAATCTATCCTATCCTATGGTCTCTTTGTTTGCAAGTATTTCTTCCAGGCATCCTTCTTTTCTTTGATCTTAGTCTTGACATTCTCATTCCACCATGCTGTTCTTTTCCTATCTCCTTTAATTTGTTTCATACCACAGACCTCTTCAGTACAACTGAGGAGTGTTTCTTTATACATCTGCCACTTTTCTTCTACTTCTATTGTGCTATCATTCAGATCCATCTGTCTTTCACTGATAAATCTTTTTATCTTAGATTGGTATACCTGTTTTAATATTGGTTTATTTAGTTCCTCTATTTTGAGTTTAGTAGCTTTCTTCTCTTTCCTTTTCTGTTTGTTTTCTTCAGTCAGTAATTTCATTTTGGCAATCACTGGGTGATGATTACTAAATGTTGCTGCTCCTCTGTTTACTCTTGCATCCAATGGACTGTAAAAAAGGGAGCTGCTAACTATTATGTAGTCTATGATTGACTTTTCACACCTATCTTCATTTACTCTTGTATATTTTGGTTATCTTTATGAGGAAAAAAGGTGTTGGCTATTTTCATGTTATTCTTTTGGCAAAACTCTATTAGTCTCTCTCCATTTGGAGAAGTTGTTGTCTCTTCTTCTTTACCTATTACTGCTCTTGACATTTCTACATTGTTGCCTACTCTAGCGTTTAAATCTCCTAAAAGCGTTAGTTCCTGTTTGGGTTTAAGATTCTCTGCAGCTATTTGTTAAGCGTTTTCGAAGATATCTTTTTCTTCTTTAGTTGCGTCTTCATTTGGTCCATAAGCTATTAATAATTAATTTCTCTTCCTTTTGGTTTAATATTTACCTCTAATAGCCGTGGGCTTACAAATTTCCAACTTTCTAGTAGCTGTTCATGTCTTTTATGCACTAGGAGGCCTATTCCTGCTGTAGCTCTATCTTTGACATCTATTCCTGAGAAGATTAAGATATGATTCGGTCCTACATTTTCTATTCCTTGTCCTTTTTTCTTTGTTTTTGTAATGGCCAAAATATCTGCTTTGAATTTTTCCATTCCTTCAACTTATTCTAACTCTTTTCCATTTATTACCCTAACATTCCATGTTCCAAAAATCACAATCCCTATTAATTTCCAAATTCGTCTTGAAAGATCAAGCCGGTTATATGCATTTATTTCTCTGAATCAATTTGGTTTTGGATAAGCAGGGGATTAGCCCAGTGTACCCTAGGTAGATGGTAGAACTGCCACCTTGAGGCCCCCTACCAGGCCTTGTTATTTTCTGTCAGGGTTAACTCCCTTAGCCTTTAGTCATTCAGACCAGCCTGCAAGGCAGCA
Organism: Doris montereyensis; assembly: GCA_037039925.1. NCBI lineage: Eukaryota > Metazoa > Mollusca > Gastropoda > Nudibranchia > Dorididae > Doris > Doris montereyensis. The sequence goes on from JAXRKP010000024.1 coordinate 618,379, forward strand.
GGTTGTTATTTTTTTGGTCATGGTTAACTCCCTTAGCCTTTGGTCAGTCAAGACCAACTTGCAAGACAGCAGGTTGTTTTCTGTCAGGGTTAACTCCCTTAGCCTTTGGTCAGCCAAGACCCGTCTGTATGGCAGCAGGGAGACTCGTGGAGGGCGGGATCATCTACTCTCTGTACAGGTGCTTACCTGTCCATTGTCTGGATTATTATTATTACTACTATTATTAATATTGTTGTATTATTATTATTATTATTATTCTTATTCTTATTATTATTGTCATCATCATCTTCATCATTATCATCAAAGAATTTTTGTAATATTCTCAGGCTCGACTTTCTTTGATTCACAACTCTGTACCTCAGCTGAAGTGGTTGTGTGACAATGTGCCGCAGTCCAGTTTAATGATTTGGCATGAAGATGGAGATGAGGTGATACAGGAAGATCTTATGTACGTTTCCTACAGGTTTCCCCCACACTCTGTATTCTTTGACCTCAATCATCAGAGATTTTCAACTTTCCTGAGTCAGTACAGGCATTTTTCAAAGGATAAGGTGGATCATTATGTGCTTAAACGGGATGAAGTTATGTTCAAGCCTGGAGCATGGTTAAAAATGGGATTTCATTCTCAGATGAACTCACTCCTTGCTAGTACAGAGGCCATCGTTTTAGGCGAGCGTTTCACCTATATCATATCAAAAGGCAAATACTCACCAACATCTGAAGTGTATATACAAGGCAGAGTACAATTTTTTCAATCGCAAAGACAGAGAGGCTGAGGCATTTCACTCAGGACTGAGCATATATGTTCGGCCTACTGATTACAGTAATTTTGATAATCTTGTCGGTATCCGTTGCTTTCTTGGTGCAGATGGGGAGTTTGAAATCTCAGGCAGCAATCTTCCAGAGAGCGTATCAAATTTCAGGAAAACTGCTCGTGTTACAATGACATCGGCTAATTGCTACAGGTTCAAAATCATAAACGATAAGACAAAAATCCATTTCTGGGTTGGCGCAACCCATGACTGTACCACCCTTGAAAGTGTGGGGGATACAGAACTCAATTTAGAATTAGTTGCTGATGTGCCTAAGATGTTGTTTACTAGTGAACAGCAGCCCTTTATTTTGAAAACAGAGGATACAAATAGACAGGCACTCATAGACGAATTGAGTATAAAACATAATGTGTAAAAATATCTTTTTTAAATTTGCCTGTATTGATTTGTTCATTTGAATACATGATATATGAATTCAGGGTGATGTAGATGTAGCAAGGCAGTAATATGGGTGCAATTTTCTTTAGAAAATTTATTGACTTCTGTTGAGAAGAAAGTGCTGCTGAGTTACTAATCAGAATAACGCTATGTTCTGATGATGTGCCCAGTCTTATATAGCCACCGAAGCGACATTTGTTTCAAAAAGACTAGAACTTGTTAAATATTAAGATTTAGAATCATGATATTCTTAAAAGGTTATTAATAGATACGCACACACACACACACACACACACACAATTATTGCCCTCTTCTTTTTGCACAATCCTTTATGTATGTTACACAATACATTAATAGTCGATGAAAGAATGATCATCAGAATGCTGCTGATATATCCCTCCAAATGATGGTACTATAATACCTAATCATTATGATTAGATATCGATATCATTTAATGTGTGCCTCCGTTATATAATGGATTAATTTCAAGAGTGAATGAGTGGGAATCCTGAACATTGTAACCTTGTTTTATATTTTGTTGTGTTCAGACCCTTTTGCTGTAAATTACATGTGAGGTTTCAAGGCTAATTGGAAATAACAGGTTTTAGCTGCAAAGCACAAAACCATACAATGTACTTTGATTTGCGATGGTATGATAAAAGGTTAATGATAAAAAGAGACGAGCACATTTATGAAGAATAGGTTTCGTTGTTAAAAAAACCTGAAGTCTTCATCAATTAAATCATTGTTACCTTATAAGTGAACTGCTGCAAATTGAGAGCAGAAATAAGAGGCATCAAGTGGTAATGCATGTAATAGAATCATTTTTGTCTATCTCAACTGGTAGAGATACATGTATCTTGTTGTTACTGTTATAGTATCATTAATTTATCATTTGAAATGACAGTGTAAAGCATTAAATAGTTTTGATCATCATTCTCATATTGAGCTACAAGAATTTAAGGCCTTTCATTGTTGACTAAACTAAATCTGTGAATGGATGACAACTTATTTAGGTTGTTTATTGTGATAAAAAAGATCTGATTTTCTTATACTTGCTCATTTCGATTTGGCTCTTGAAAATCTTATGGAAGGAAAATAAGTGTAAAGTTTGTTCTTTTTTTCATCAGATAAGAATTCAAATATAACTTTGTGACAATTTATATATTCATTCATACATTACATCTAGTCTTTTTTTACGCAGCTGACTGTAATACAGATAAACTCATATTTGTAAAATCAAAGTCACATTCAATCTTCCTTTTGTTTGTCGTTGTAGATGTAATAGTGGTGTAACATCAACATGGCTATAACATCAGCACAGCTGGTCAGTTCTGTTTGATGTGTCTTGACAAAAGCTCTCTTCATTTAAAAAAAAAAACTCTTTATTTCAATAACAGCTCTCATTTCAATGAAAATAAATATTGTTTGTTCCATACAATAACTTGCAGGAATCTGTTGTGATCATATTTTGTCTTATAGTGGGTGGTTGTTTTGCTGTTAAATGTAGCTAAGCTGATGTTACAGTGGCCATGCTGATGTCATAAGGGAACTTTGGGACATTCCTTGGCATCTACCAATCAATATGTAGTTTACACAAATTGGGTCATATTCATTACAAGACGGACTTCTATTAAATATCTTCCAATGCCATGGGATGATTTATTTACACATATAGGTTCCTTTCATTACACGACCTCTACTTCTGGTCCTTAGGTAGCTGTACTGACGTTACACCACTCTAGCTATATTTAGGGAAATAGGGGCTGAAAGTCATAGTTTGTAAAAAATATCCGTTTTCTTCTTCTTTTTGTTTGAATGACTTTTTGTGCTGTCAGCATCCAGGAGGGGGACAGATTGCCTTTTAGCTTTCGTGGTTCGTTTTCTTTTCCTTCATGAATTATCTGAAGACTGCCAATTTCTTTCACGTCCTTGTTCATTTAGTTAGTTTTTTAAAGATTTTAATTGTCAGATTAAACGATTTCTTGCAAGAAAAAACAAGAATACCCAAGTTTTACCTGAAATTATTTAGTTTTGGATGTAACACTTAGCCCTATTGGACATGGCACTAAAAATTGTGAAACCCATGTAGTTTCAGGCAATTCAATTTATTTCAATTTACAGATTCTGTAACAAATTCAAATTTGTATTATTTCATTTGATTATAAGTGTTTATATTATATGCTTACTTTGTTAATTTTTGCATACTTGACAATATCGCGATTATATACAATACATGTTCTTGTATTACTATTATTCTTTAAATATTTTCATCATCAGTGTTAATATTGCATTTGCTTGTCAGTGTCAGAAATGTGAGTTCTTTACGCAAGTCATTGATGATGCTATTTGATGAAATGATTGAAGTCAATCATTATCTGACACTTGTGCTCACCCGTGTATGGAAAGATCAAAGCACACTTACGTATTTTAGCTTCAGGGAAGTGATTTAATCATTTAAAGTTTTAAGAAAAGGAGGCAGTTTTCAGATTAAGAATTATCTGAGACCCGTATGACTTGTATGGCATCAGTGGCCAAGTGGTTAGGTTGCCGGACTGGGGATCATGAAGTCCTGAGGTTAATCCCCAGGAAAGCTAGGTCCGACGTTACGTTTCTTGGGAAAAACACTCAACATGCATTTTCCCCACTCAACCCAGGTGCACAAGCACTGGCTCGAGAGTAAAACTCTATTACTATTGTAGTACTATTATATAACATCTACATGTAATCTAATCCAGATAACTGCTGCTCTTCCCAAACATAAGGGTTAAGGGCTGTGTCCGGTAATTTTGTTATGAAGTTGCAGCCCTCAATGGTCTGTCACATGTGTCACCTTGTTATAATGTGTTGTGCATATTTTATATTATATACTACATTCTAGAATAATCTAAGTGTGCTTTCATACATTCCAGAGTGATTTCGCTTTAGATGTTCCCATTTACTTTGAAGATTGCAATTTGCTCCATGGGAGTTGTAAAAAGAAGAGATTTTCATATATATTTATATAGTAAATATATATAATGTAGTTTCTTTTATATTATTAAATTCATTCAAACCCGCTTATTCATACTACAAAATGGTGCTTTCAGCTTTTTAAAAGATATAGGGCACCTTAATTATGTTGTAAGAATTGTTTATGTTGCTTCAACTTTAAATCACCTGTAATGATCCTTTTTTGAAAACTTCATTTGCTATGTCCTATCCCTTTGAAATAGGCCTTGATTGTGTTTGTGTTAAAGATCTAGTAAGATTGTACAATGATTTGCACTAAATTTGAGGCCAACAAAATAAATGCATCTCTTCCACTTCCAGCCAGGAGTAACACTATTCAATTTACTCATTTTCATTTTCTAATTCTGGTAAAGTCACTGGAAATGTTTATTGCAACGAATGCAGATTTGTCGAAGCTGGTAAAAATGGAGATTGTGTGCTACAAAGAACAGTCTTAAGCCAAAAAAATAAAAATAAAAATTAATGAAATGTGTGTCAAGCTTGTGGCGTTACAAGTATTGTGGGGAGATATTATGGCCAATCAATTGAATAGTTACAGTTTATGCTTAGATTCAGTCAATCACTTTTAAAGCTCTTCTATCTAATGCTTCTACTTCTATTTTTAAAAATACAATTCCTAACATAAAAATATGACGCCAATATCTTGACCATACAAACATCTATCATTATTGATTCCATAGACAATCTTTATAACACTACCAGCTGCGAAGTGGCTATTTGTATGGACAGCATCAACCCCTTTCGTGGTTAGAGTCTAAACTACATCCAACGACTGGAATGAGTGTCAAACTCACCATACTTACTTACGGCTAGCTAGAGCCTTGACATTCATTGCAGTCATTTGATCGAGACTCGCCACGTATAATAGTCCTCTGAATTAGCAGGCATATTTGTACTAAGTACTTATGAATGAATAGAACCTTGAAACTCACTGTAGTCATTAGATGAGACTAAAGAGACATCATCATGAATAGAGCTAGTTCCATCTTTTTACTTTCGACATTTCAATACCTTTGTTCTGTGCTCAAATGAATGATGTTCTTGTTTGCATGAAATGAATAAAGATTTCTTTTTGAAAATCATCATAGGGGACTTTTAGTTTTATTTTAAGTATATTATTTTTATCTGTTGGTCCAATAAATGTGTCAATTTGATGGGGTCATAAAAAATCAGAAAAACCATTCAAACAAATATTATTATTTAGTGATTGAATATCTCAGTTGTGGCTGAGGACAAGAAATGACACAGCGGCTATGGGAAATTCTTTTTCAATCATCTTTAGACAGAGACACTTTTTTTTCCCAGCTACACATATTATATATTGTATGAGGGAACTCACAATTCAAAATCCAGATAACCAAATGCAGCAATATTTTTAGTCTCAAGCTCATTCAGTTTCAGTCCTCTTTGTCTCCTCCTCTCGTTTTTTCCATTCCCACTCAAGATATCACTTTTCAAATCAGTCACAAAAGTCAGGTTACGAGCATTAAAATAAATACACATTTTTCAAGATTCATATTATAAAGGAAACATTTTTTTTTATTAAACCTTCAGTTTAAAACAAGAGCAAGGAGCAATTGAATGACAGACAAAAAAGCATTACAGTAATGCATAATGCTCAGTTATTGATTCCAAATATAATGTACAGTTATAGTACTGAAACAAATTACATGCAAATCATGTCATGTGTTCTGATAAATGGAAAATCAATCTCATGATATCTCTCCTCAATGATTACTGAAAAGATAATTCATAAAACAATAAATAGATTTGTTGTCTTCTCTCATCTCTTGATAACTCAGCCACTCTCTTTTTTCTATTTTTCAGACTCTCAGTTAATGACAAGGTTGTTAGAATTATACAAACAAGATAATTGAAAAAAAACAAAAAAACAAACAAGATTATTGATCACATTTTATGGAATCACAACATATTTGTTATTCCCAGACAGGCATTAGATGCTTGTTTGAGTTTTCTTGACACCCCCCCTCTCTACGACAAAAAAACTAAACCATAAATAACCCCCCCCCACCCCCTAAAAGTAACACAAAGAAAACAACATACAACCCTGACAATAAAAAAACAACTATGTCAAAGTATTTTATAAATCTGACATATGCGAAAAAAAATATCTGTTAAATGTGAATGAAAAATAAAGTGCTTAGGAAAAGAAATAAACTTTCCATCTTTACAGATAAAATATGTTAAAACTTAAAAAAATGTGCAAAAGAAGAAGAGTCCGACTTTACAACTTTGATCCTGATTTAGGCTGTATTTCCTTGAGTTTCATTGCAAGAGCCATGTTTCCGGCGATTTTCAACTTGCCTTGGAAGAAAGCCTTTGATAGAAAAAAAGAACAGAAAATAAACTGTTTTAAACTGTTTGATGATTGAGTAAAAAGAAAAGCAACTGAAGTCTGTAGGCTTGCATAGAAATTAAAACTGTTTGTACATTATCAATACTGCCCAACTTTAAAAAATGCTACCAAAATAATATAAATATGTAAATGTTAATAGTTACTTTAGCAAAGCAACTGGAAAATAATTATAATTATGACAATCACTATCATAATGAACATTCTTTCAAATTTTTGTGATAGGTTTCATCACTTACAGTTGCTACTCAGTATGTGTATCACCATCATTACCACTGTTATCGCAATGATCATCATTGTTATGATTATTAATGATCTCAACGATACCTATTACCACCGTCACCATGATTATCACTCAAACATGTGTGTGGATCTGACAAAACCCGTTATAGAATGTACATTTTCAATTCAAAAGAGTTTTTGCATAAACGGATAGCCCAATGTGTTCTGAGCATTTAAAATTTTATTTTGTGAAAATTAGTTGAACTTTGAGGAAGTGACAATCTTTTTTTGTAAGCAGAATTTCAAGAATGCAGGAAACCTTTTCAGAAAATCGCGTTCAAAGGTGTTCTTTCGTTTCAAAGAAATTTTCCAGTAATGTGCTAAAAAATACCTTTTAAACACATATTCAGGCACGTTCAATTCAAACAAAATTTCACCAGGGTGTTCATATAAGATCATTTCAACAAAGAATGCAAAGAACTAAAATTTTTCATAAAATTGACTTCAGCTCACGTATTCCGTTTTCTTGGTTCGAACCCCCTTCACCTGACACCGGATTTTTCATATACTGAAATATCTTATTACAAGGAAAAGGGCAAAGAGAGCTTATTGCTTGCATGATTCAGTTTTGCTCAGTTACCTCCTTGACATGATTTTAATCATTATCATATTGGTCTTGGGTATTACTAATTACTGACTGCTGACAAGTGCTCACATGCATGATGCATGTGTTGTTTTTGTGTATTTTTCTTGCTAGAGTGATTGAGCGCAGTGGTAGGATTTTAAGTGAAAGTGAAAGAGAGAAGTGGGGGAGATGGAGTAGATCTAGTATAGGTAAGAGTAAGACCGAACATGCGATTAGATCTCTGGCTTCAATTTTAAGCCAATTGTCTATTTTGTCAAATGCTTTGCAGAGATAGATCTACTAATAATATTAATGCTGATGGCCGGTACACACTGATTGTGTAAGAGTAAGATCCCTGGTACCTCCACCTTCTTTCTACTCCCCACACACCTTGATACCTGCAAAGTGCAAATAGGTTAAGTTGTACTACATCAACATTACACGATCTGTTACGTACTGTATTACACAGCGTGTTGAACGATGAAGGATACATACTATTCTCACCCACCCATCTCTCTCTCCTCAGTTGCAACAGTCACATCTCAATGCTGACAAGATGATGTAGATCTACGCTACATAATATTATATTTTATAGTTATTGGTGGCCGCCACCAACCCCCTCCCTCCTACCTGATTTCACTCTGACCGGTACAGTCGCAACTTGATACTAGTACTATTAACTAGGAGAAAGGAGAGACAGACAACATATGCCAACACTTGAACGGATGTGATTAACTTGCGCTATTTAAATCTTGTGAATTTGAATCTTGTGATGTAGAGTGAGGACAAGTGGAGAAGAGTTTAGTAATTAGTAATACAGGTAAATCTACATTTGTATTGCTCGTATTATCTAGCTGTGAGGTCAACAGCCGTGAATGCCATTGAAATTGAAACATCGAATTATGCAATCGTAAAATTTCATTCATTTTACCGCCTGCGAACTGTGACAAAAGATCGACTTGAAAGGCATGTCACTTAAGTTGATGTCAACGTAAACAGTTTTTTATTAACTAAAACGTGTGGGGGATGGGAACGTAAAAAAACATTGACTTATGCAACGTCGAGTTATGCAGCATCCACTGTATACTGCTTGATACTCACGGTTTGTGGGTTAAGCTTTCCTTCCATGAGGCTAAGCAAATCCTCATCAGCCATAGTAATTGTGGTATCTGCTTTATCTGCAATGAACATTTGACACATTGTCAAATAAACATGTAAAAGATATAGAAAGAAAATGAGAGAAAGATTTGGTAGTGATCTTATTACAAAAGAAAAGAATAAAGCGAAAGTAATATTGACCATTAAAAAACCAAGCTTCCTGACTATTTGAAAGATATCCAAATGTATTTTCAGTGGGAGTGTCAAATATAAGGTCTATTGTTAAATGTAAAAATGTAACACTTGTGGTACACATGTTTGTGGAACAAAGTGTCTTTTGAATTATATGAATATGAATCTGTCTTCAAATTGAAACTTGTTTCATTTCTCTTAAATGCAATGAAATGTGATGAAGATCACACTGCTGCCTTCTAAAGTCAGAGCCATTACTAGCAAAAAGTTTCTCCCCCACACAGACAATATATCACAATATGGCATACCATTGGCATTGAATTTCACTGCTCCGTTTCCATTTTTACATCAACAATCCATGTGCCCTGCTTTCCATCTGATGCTCTGACCTTGAAACAGAAAACTCCCTTCATTTTCTTTGTAATGCTGGCGCCATCCTGAGAACGTGGTGATAAGAGCAATCATAAGCATTTGACACAAAACATCAATGAAATTGTAAAGAAATATCAACAGGTTTAGTAATTACAATAAACAATGTTAACTCTTGTCTTTACTTTTGTTATTTTTATGGTATACTTCTTGACACATTGTGAGGGAAGTTTCACTGTCTGCTTCATAGGCTCACACTTATAAAGTTTTAATTTATTGGAATGTGTCTCTCATCTTTTAATGAATTCACTGTTGGTCCCAACACATAATGGAATTCAAAAACCCTGTATAATGTTTTAATTATGTTTTGTAACATGCTTAGGTCGTACAGCTTTTATCCTCTGATTACTAAACAAAGCCTACCTTTTCTAAGGCATCTTTGATCTGACTGAACATGACAGTTGATTTGAAATCTTGCTCAGTTGAACTGCTCACGGGTGAAGCCTGAATGCTTCGTCTGTGGACATGTAAATAAGCCAAGTTCAAGCATAAGTATATATATAAATAAATCTGATATAATCACCATTTTAAACGACTATCAAATAAAAGGCTAAAAACAAAAACAATGCTATCAATGCTTTCATAAATGCATGAAGTGTGAAAAGCAACAGTCTTTTAGTTCTTGATACTCCGTCCTATGCCCATAGATTAAAACAAACATTTTATAATTATAGAAAGGACCTGTTAAATATATTAATGTATAACTTACAAATATAGCTAATCGGATGGAATAAGGATCTTACAGCCTTGTACTTATAGTAATATTCTTGAGGGAGCAGAAAAAAGGTCACTACATTCGTAGTTCAATACAACTGTTTGACTACAAATTCAGGGGACATAAAGCGTTATTGATAGCAACTGTAATGTCAAATTACTACATCACTTAGGTAATAGACCCTCACATGCAGAATGTAATAATAATAAGCAAGCACATGGCTAGGCTTAGTAAACGAAGACATACTGTACATTATTAAGATAGATCGTTAGGCTTATTTGGCGTGTTCTTAAACGAATCATTTGGCCAACCTTTATCAGGAAAAAAATCAGCCCATACGTTAACTTTATGTTATAGATTATAGAGGACAGGGGAGGGGGAATCACTTCACCACAACCGTCACAACAGATGTAGTGAAGTCATTACAAATGTCTTATTTTCATAAAGGTTTAATGAAGTCAGTATTGGTTCCAGGAAAAAGAGATCAATACATCTGAAGATCATTACAACGAACTTTACTACAAATCGTGTCGAATGTACTAAATAGCAAGGCATGTTGAATAACAATCTTCTCACTTTCAATGCAAAAGCAAGGTTTCAAGGCACTTACTGAAACTGCCAACTTTTCAGGAAAGCCATGTTTGTACAATGACACAACAGCAGCTCCTCCAAGGCCAAGGTTATGTTGAAGGCCAACTCTGGCGTTTGATACCTGTCTTTTTCCAGCCATACCTCGCAATTGCCAACAAAGTTCAGAACACTGAGCAAGACCTGAAAAGAAAAAAAAAAAAAAACACATTCAATTCGTTTAGGGTAAATCAAAATAATGGGATCAATAAATACAATCAATTACTAGTAGCGCATTGATATTGGGCAAAAAGCGGGCTGTCTAGTGGGGAATTGATACTGGATGAGAGCGGGCGATCTAGTAGTGAATAGGTTAAAGGTGGGATTAACAATTATGAAAAGGTGAGGACAGAGAATCATGAAAGAATATGTCTACTGGATACTTAATGTTCAGCAATTTGTAAGAATTAGAGATAGAGACTCATTACAAGTCCATTAGTTATCATTAAGATTCTGAATCAAGTAGAAGCTCTCACCTGTTGCACCAAGAGGATGTCCTTTAGATATTAGTCCACCGCTAGGATTCACAACGTATTTTCCACCGTAGGTATTATCGCCACGTTCGATAAAAGCACCAGCTTCTCCTACAAAAAATTGAATGATAAGAACCTTTTATAAGCATATTAATCTTTAAAAAAAAACCCAAACAATTATTACAAAAAAAAAGGTGGGGGGGGGGGGGAGGAGGAGGAGGAAGGAATGCGGAGCAACTATTATTTGCTTCTGAGAATAGCTGGTAAGAATGGGATATTGACATGTGATTAGAAAACACTGAGCTTAGGGCAAATGCTAATAAATATGAAAATCTTCGCAACTGCAAATGTCAGGGAAAATAAACTGACTAGCACACAAGCAATGTCTAAATATCATTGATAAAAATGGAGTCACTTGTTACATTACATTTTCCTATCTGCCTCTTTTGAAATATCCTGTTTGAATCTACCGGTACCTTAAATAAGAAAAAGAGACTAAAATTGTTATTCCTGGCTAGTATTAATGACATGAACTTTCAACCAAAATTTAGACCTTGCCATAACATGATGAAGATCATATCTTTTCAATTAATAAAGAGAAGGAAGAAGATTACCCCTTAGGATTGCATAACTGTCACAAACAAAAGGTCTCATATTTTATTGTAATACATGTGTACAAAATATAAGAAAACTGACCTATTATAAATTTATGCTTTTTCAATGATATATAAGACAAATAAATGATTTCATACTCACACTTAACTTACCTTTTCCACAGAGACCAAGAGCTTAGTACGTAATTAATTCGTTGGCAGAAAAACAGTCATGAAGTTCAACTACTTGAACGTCTGATGGAGTCAAGCCTGATGGAATTTTAAGAATAAACGAAGAAAAAAAAAGAGAAGAAGAAAAGAATCATAAAATGAATTTGCAACAATAATTCAACTCTTGGAAAAAGCATAATATCATAATATCTTTGTACTTCATTAATGAAACAAGTCTTTTGAGCCAGAGTAATTTCTAAGATGAGATATATGATAACAATAATAACAGTTAAAACTTAAAAAATTGAAAACAATAGAATTTCAAATTTGCCATGTAAACAGCCAAGGGATTTTTAACGTGCACAGAGTGTTGTTATCTGCACACGGGACCTCCTTTTTATTGTCCGTCTCCGATGGGACTGGTAAATGCTGGTTTGTTACAGCACTCTCTTCAGTGCTACGCCGGGATTTCCTGTTTGCCTATTACAAACCTCTCAGAACGATGCCCGGCAGTTGTCGGGAAGGAAGGATGGGTCAAGAGAGGCCTGAATATTCCTCCTTCCTGTTACCCTTTTACTGTCTCACGCTCATGCTCTTTTTAAATAATGCTTTCATATTGGTTAACCATTTAATAAACAGGAAAAAGGATGCTTTCAGGCTCATAAGCTTACGTCCAAAGGCCTTCGGTTGAGTCTATTTCTAAAGGGGTGTGTTCATCATTATCTGTGCCTTGGACAACTGGTAGTAACGATGGTAACAGTTGTACTATGCATGAAGTAGGCTTGATTATACAACTTTCATTTATTGATCAACTTATTGTAAAATGGAATGATCCTACTGGGTCAAGTCCATCGCTAGAGGGTGTAAATGTGAGCTGGTATGTTTTGAGTGTGTGATATTGAGCTGATAATAAGAATGTGTGTTTGCACAAATACGTAATTGGTCTTGTTGTCTTCTCCTAAATTGAAACGAATGGAATCATCCTAGTTTGGCTTGGCTGGGGTGAGATTGGTGATGGCCTGGTCAGAAGTCACACTTCCCCGTTAACACTTAAAACTTTATGGGCAGCCTCGCGCCACGGCAATGACTGTCAGCGAGCCAACTAGCATGTGGCAGCCATTGCGCTGGCTGAGCGAGTCGCTTTTCTAGTATTAAACAACAACCAATAAGATTACAATTCATTTTAAGCTCGTAGTTTTCCTGGTAGCCTTGCTATCATTCATCAAAGTGACACTTTCCCACTCAAATCACTTGATTGGGAAGCAGTGTACATGGATTGTTGATTGCACGGCTATCACTGCTATTGTTTAGTCCTTAGTTTAAGTTTCTTTTGTTGCAATAACATCTCAATATGAAATCCTTAGTCTTTCATTTCAACTTTCAGAAATTACATGGTTTGAGGTCTTTCATCATCTGTAAACATGAAATCATTGTTCACATTGAGTCTAAATCCTAGCTTCACCCCTTGAAGGCTTGCAAACATTCGTTTTCTCATGCAAATGGCTGGTGCAACCCATCACTGTAAGAAGGTCACTTTCGGTAACACTGCGAGCGCTTCTTGGGTTAAGGAGTGCCCTAGTCATGAAGCACTGCAGCAATTGAAAGCAATTTTTCTCTCACTTTAAATATAATGTTGGATGTACCCAACTATGGTAATTATTCCCCAGGTTACTCATGATCTAAGTATGCAGTATGCAACAAACTTTTAAAGCTCAAAGCTTTTTCTAGTGAGGGTGAAGGCAAGAGTTACAGTTTTAAGCAACCATTTCTCTCTCACACCTTTTTGCTTTTTTGCATTACAATCAACCCTTTGGTCTCAGATTTTCCAGTCCAGGTGTTCCCCCTCCAAGCATGATTTGGACTTGCACCAGCTAAAATATTTAATATTCTCGAGTTTGGATGTTCTTTTTCTAGAGTCTAGATCTAGACTTAGATTCCAGATCTAAACTAGAACTAGATTCTAGATTAATAGATCTAATTATAATAATAATAATAATCCCTAGGGATTCTTCTAGTTCTAGATCTAGATCTAGATCTAGATATAGGCTAAGTATCTAGATTGTATTGTGGATCTTGCCTATGCCGAAGTTGATGTTATTACTTTAAGAGAAGTAAAGCTGAGATGTATCTCATAGCAACTTAAAAAAAATCTGAGTACTGATTTCTAATGGCACACTGACCAAGGTTCAAGTTAGACTTACCAAAGCTTCTGTTACGGTGCGGCTTGCAGAAAGAAAGAGACCTTCGCTTTGAGTGATCGATACGAGTCACTTAAAAAGGAGATCACTTCAAAATTTGACGACATTCCGAAGTTCATATTCTGACCTTTGATCTCAATACAGTTGATCTATACTATGGCCCAGTTTGCGTCACCGAGGCAAAATCTGAACACATATTAGTATCCCTCGTTCCATTTCTTATCTTTTCTGTGTTCTTTCCAACTACCTTCAGCAGTAACAGAAACGCTACTGTTTGTGCGGGGAAGTACGACTTCCCGAGGAGACATCGCCGGACATATCACAATTAATAAAAAATAAATTTGGAGGCATTAATGAATCTGTCAACCCCCACACCATAATGAGACATCGTCAAAAGTTGCATTTACCTGCGTTGTTGAAAGTTTTTCTAGCAACTGCCTCCGCCATGTCATACCCAATCTGATAATTCAAAATCATGTAAAAAATGGCACAAAATTGGTTAAAAACGATAAATTTAATCTTCAACATACTGTCATGTAATAACAAAACAAATTTGAGGTGGAATGCGAAAAAGATACATATCTTTTTGTCGATGGTTGTTTTGTTTGGTTTGAAGTAAGTTAATAAAAACAAAACAACAACACAAAATAACATATGACGTTTTATGAATGGGATTAAAGTTCGCTGTCTGATAAAGATTAATATGCGTATCAAAACCATACTAGAATTAACTATATCTCGAGTATGTTATCATAAAGCAAACAATAATTTGTGTTCGATTATGATTTCATAGTAAATGAAACTTTCTTACATATAATTAGACTGACGACGGATAAAGGCAAAATGAAGTGATGTAACATTATGTGCAGAAATACTCTACTCTACGAGCCCAGCCCCCCCCCCTCCCCCACCCTTCACCCCTGTCACACGCACGCACACTTAAGTACTAAAATGAGAGTGGGAAACTTGAAAGAACACATTGCAAACGTTTTATTTATACATTTTACACCCAATGTAAAAATAAACATGTATCTATTCTTAAGGATTGATAAGACACAATCAATTAATTGAGTCAATCAGTCAAACTAGTCAATTAATCAATGCTTTCATCGATCAATCCAAATTAAAACCAAAAGGGTGCAGTCTAAAGTCTAAAGTAAAATAAGTACCAAACGTCTTTTAATAAAAGAATAACATCACAAAACCTTAATATATAGGGAAGAAAGGAGAGCCAGTTAATATACTAGGTGGTGTAAGAGAGTGCTTAGAGAGAGAGAGAGAGAGAGAGAGAGAGAGAGAGAGAGAGAGAGAGAGAGAGGGGGGGAGAGAGAGAGAGAGAGGAGAGAGAGAGAGAGAGAGAGAGAGAGAGAGAGAGAGAGAGAGAGCGAGAGAGAGAGAGAGAGAGAGAGAGAGAGAGAGAGAGAGAGAGAGAGAGAGAGAGAGAGAGAGAGAGAGAGAGACAGACAGACAGACAGACAGACAGACAGACAGACAGAGACAGACAGACAGACAGACAGACAAACAGAGACAAACAAACAGACACATACAGACACAGAGAGGAGAGAGAGGGGAGAAAGAGAGAGAGAGAGAGAGAGAGAGAGAGAGAGAGAGAGAGAGAGAGAGACAGACAGACAGACAGACAGACAGAGAGAGAGAGAGAGAGAGAGAGAGAGAGAGAGAGAGAGAGAGAGAGAGAGAGAGAGAGAGAGAGAGAGAGAGAGAGAGAGAGAGAGAGAGAGAGAGAGAGAGAGAGAGAAGCTCCAGAAACAGAGACAGAAACAGAAACAGAGAAAGACAGAATTAGGTCAACGAATGTTTTGGTCCTATGGTCTCGTCTGGATTTACCGACGTGTGGCTGACAAGACGTGAAGCGACAGACTGTGCATGGGGGTGATGTCAACAAGACGATACATAAAAAAAATATTCGATACCATCTGCTCTCTCGGTTATAGTGGTTTTTACGTGCAGGCGATGAATATCAATACTGCTTTCCGAGTATCGTTCTAGTAGTTAAATACTACTTCCGGACACCCAATTCGAAGTCGAAAGTGATGATAGAAGATACTAGAGTTGGATATTTCTAATTTTCTTGTTTTCTCTGCGTATTTCACGACGGATTTTCTATTTGCTTCAATCATGTGCTGTGCTGTGATTTGAAGTTTGTTGTGTTATTTTTCTGGATTAGATCTAGATCTACATTCTGCTCTAATCCAAAGCTTTAGCTCTTATAGAATTCTAGGGTTTATCTAGAATCTAGACTTTGACAGTGAACAGTGTAATTTATTTTTACGTACGAGACCTTATCTGGATCTATATCTAATCTAGATCTCTAGATCTAGATCTAGAATCTAGATTAGATCGATACAGTATGTAGGCCTAGTATTTAGTTTTTTTTATGTGATTCACAAAATCAAATTAATTAAAAGTATCAGATTTAGAGTGAAGTAGATCTAGATCTAGCAGTAGCTGCAAGCATCATTTAATTTCAAGTCAAATCATGAAATCGCTCTTTTCTTTATTCCCAGTTATCTAGAGTTAATCCAGATTAGACTTTAATAGGCTGTTGCTCCTATTAAAATAGGTAGGAAGTGTTGTGTAGTAGGTTGCACTACCGGTTACAGAACTAACCAATCCAAAGAGAAATTTGCCATTTACGGTTTTCCAAATGACAATGAAAAATGCTGTGAATGGTTAGCTTGCCTTCCCAATAAACTTGCCATTGAAAATATCACTGGTAACATGGGAGTATGTACAATTCACTGGCCAGTTGATGTCCCCATACTTCGGCCTCCTGGAAGTCGGTTTGAAGTACCTGCAATTCCATCAACAGTTTTTATCAACATTCCGCCCTCGTGCACGCCCACTCCAGTGAGCAGCACGACTCCACGGGGTACAAAGAAATCAACTGTGGAATCCAGAACTGTTGACATTGATGAAATAACTGAATTTCTGAGACGTGATTCATTGTGCAGACAATTTTGACAAATTGTTTCAAGAGCGGCTTGCCAAAAAAGGCTTTGTTACTTCTTATACTAACACTTATGTGTTTTTCAGTGAAGAGGTCGGACTGGGCCAGTGCCTAACTTCTGTGTTTATTTTTCCATTGATGAGGATTGTGAACATTTTACTTTGCGATTCGAAGCCTATAAAAATGTTCTTCGTGTTTACCATAATTTCCTCAAACAGTGCAGACGTGGAGTCAATTTGATGAAATTGTTAGGCTTGTTTCAACTGCTCATGATTGTGAAAACGACAAAGTTAACTTCATCAACCGCAACATTTCATTATTAAATGCCCCCAAAAACAATCATGTTTACACTCACAGTTAAATCTTCTTCTTGCCTTTACGTGGTTGAACCAATCAAGAAGTTTGTATCTTCAACTGAGGAATCATTACAGCTTCCATCAATAAGTACCTTTAAGAAGATTACCTCCAATGCCAAGAACACTAGTGATGACAACATGTTTTTATCAGTTTTTTCCAGTATGGATGAAAGAAATAGGAACTATTTTAATCATTGATGAAATTTATGTGAAAGCTTCAGTGCCATATAGAGGTGGTTCTGTTTTTGGTTACGCGGTTGATAATCCTAATAAAATTGCAACAACATTACTTTGTGTGATGGTAAAGTGCTTTTTTGGTGGTCAAACGTTTCTCGCAAAAATTTTGCCATGTCACACTCTTACTTCTTTGTTTCAATTCAATCAAGTTTGTGATGTTATTTTTTTTTGTGAGAAATGTGGCGCTACAGTTATTGGCATTGTAAATGATAATAACCGCGTAAATCAATCCTTTTTTAAATGTTCAAATCTCATCCTTCTCCTTGGAGAGCAGTATTACCAACTGACTCCACGCGGCCTTTATTTCTCTTGTATGACACAGTTCATTTAGTTAAAAACATACGCATCAATTGGCATTCTGAAAAATTACAGCAGCTGGAGTTTTTTTCTTCTGGAGATCCGCAACCACGAGTCGCCCTGGTGAGTACCCGTTACAAAAAACAACACCAAAACATTCTCATCACAACCACCAACAGTAACAAAAGCAGCAACAAAAACACCACCACCAACAACAACCATTATACTTTATGTACTACACCTACTACAAGTATTGCTCCTCCTCCTCCTACTACTACTACCACTTAACTGCTGCTGCTGCTACAACTACTACTACGGTACTACAACTACTACTACATGTAAGTGATAAAGAGTCAAGTCACTGTTGGGTATGAGAGTGAGAGACAAATAAAGGGACACAAAAATAAGAAAATACCCAACGATTTATTGACATTATAATGATTATAACAAAACCCGAAACTGCCACTGTCTGTTTTGTACATGTCAATAAATCGTTGGGTATTTTCTTATTTTTATGTCCCTTTATTTGTTTTACTACTACATGTACTACTTTTATTACTAATATCACAACATACTACACGTCTGTTAAATGTTTTTGTTTTTGAAGCTTTGTAATGAACACTCCAATCCTTGATAAGCACTGTTTCTAACTCTAGGCCTACTTCTCCTGTCAACTCATCTCTGTAACTGTCTAGTTGTTACTGTTGTTGCAGGAAGGTTTATTCTCGTATAGATCTAGATCTAAAACTTTAGAACCTAGATCTAGATCTAAATCTATGTTCATCAATTCTAGTTTCTTTTCCTATTTTACGTGCATGAGTTTTCTAATTTGTTTCATGAAACGTCGATGTGTGGTAGATCTAGATCTTATATATTCTAGATAGATCTAGTAATAATATAATAATATAGACCTACGATTAGGAAATCTAAATTTTCTAAATCTAATACATAATCTAAATCTAGATCTATACAGTATGTAATATTAATTTAGGTTTTTAATCGCTCGCAACACAGTTGATTAGGTCTAGTTTGAGCCGCGGCTCACTCGCCAACCACGCCATGCGGCTTCGCGATGGGACCAAAACATTGTTGACCAACAAATAACAAAACAGCGGATGAAATATCTAGAAGAGTAGTAGGGAAAACTAATGAACGATTGTTGTGATCATTTGACTGCACTGAAAACATTAGACCAATCGAAAACAACTCCCATCAAGGGGGGAAAAAACACAACCAAAAGACTGTTTGGCATATAAACCAAAAACTGACTTCATAATACAAAAGCCTTCTTAATTACTTTAGGAAGTCTGCAGCATCTACAGCGACAAAAGAGAAACTGATGATGCTAAGAAAGAACCTTTACTTTCGTTGATTAAAACATCAAATAAAGACACGTGGCAAGATTTAGAAACAATAGACGGAGATAATAGGAGAAGAAATCAGCAAGAAAATCAAAACGCAATGCAAATATATAACCATCTAGGAAGGCATTTAGAGGTAAACAAGAAAAAACCAAAAGGCAGTATACAACACAGTTTATTGCCCTACTCTCCTCTATGGCAGTGAAATCTGGACCTTAGACAGCAGGGAATGTAATAGAGTACAAGAAGCTGAAATGAAATATCTAAGAAGAGTAGTAGAAAACTAAAGAGACAAAATCAGAAACACAACAATAAGAAATCAAACCAAAGCAGATGGCATAAAAACTAAAATAGAAATAAATCAACTCAGACGGTTTGGACATATAAACAGAATGAATGATAATAGAATAGCGAAATCAGTAGGCAATGCTAAAATCTAAGGTAAAAGGCCAAAAAGTATACCACGGAGAAAGTGGGAAGAAGATAATAAAGAGAAGCATTAAAAAAGAAATTCTACTTTCACGGAAAGATTAGAAAATGTCAGGACAGGACAGCCTGGAGAAAGATCATTTCGGACATCTAAACCTATACATCGGAAGGTAGAATGGAACTGATAAAGAAAGAAAGAAAGTTGGACAAAAAGATATTAGCCAATAAATGGACACAGAAACTCGGGAAGACCACCATCAGGATGACGTGTGACATAGGAAAATATATGGGCGTAACGTGGCAGAGGAAAGCAGGGACCAGAAATCACTGGAAGGGATCTGCGGAGGAGCTACATGCTGCCGTGGACGACGTCTATTGAAGGATCATCAATCAAGGATCACAAATCAAGATAGACAATACATAGCTGTCTTGTGACAATCAATGAATTAACTGTTTTGCTTCTTTTCTTAATTCATGCCACTATCCGATGGTATTTTGACGTTTATATTAGCTGTACGGGGAGTAGATGACCCCGCCCTCCACGAGTGTCCTGCTGCCTTGCAGGCAGGTCTTGGCTGATCAAAAGCTAAGGGACTTTTAACCTGAAAGAAAAACCTGCTGCCTTGGTTGGGACTAAGGGGAGTTAACCTCTTGACTCACCAAAGGATAAAGGGAGTTAACCATGACAAGAAATAACCATCTGCTGCCTTGCAGGCTGGTATTAAAGCAGGAGAACCCTGACAGAAAATAGGCCTGGAGGGGGCCTCAAGGTGGCAGCCCTACCAAAAACTAATCCCAGCTTATCCAAAAACAAACACAGAATACAGATCAATGGAAAAGAGTTAAAATTAGTTAAATTCAAAATGAATAATTACAGAAAACAAGAAAAAAAAGAGGAGTTATGAGAGAAGACCAACTAAAAAGAAAAAGATATCTTCGAAAACGATTTACAAATAGCTGCAGAGAATCTTAAACCCAAACAGGAACTAATGCTTTTAGGAAATTTAGAAATGGAGTAGGCAACAATGTAGAAACGTCAAGAGGAGTAATAGGTAAAGAAGGGACAACAACTTCTCCAAATGGAGAGAGCTAATATAGCCTAAAAAATAACATGAAAATAACCACCTTTTTCCTCATAAAGATATCCAAATATATAAGAGTAAATGAAGACAGGTGTGAAAAGTCAATGATAGACTACATAATAGTAAGCAGCTCCCTGCTTATCCAGAAATATTTAGTGAATTACAAACAGATTAATTCAGAGAAAAATAGAGGAACTTAATAAACCAGTAGTAAAACAGGTCTACCAATCTAGGATAAAAAAGATTTATCAGTGAAAGACAGATGGATCTGAATGATAGCACTATAGAAGAAAAGTGGCAGATGTATAGAAACAATCCTCATTTGAACTGAAACGTAAGAGACAAATTAAAGGAGATGGAAAAGAACAGCATGGTGGAAAAAGGGAAACATTCAAGACTAATACCAAATAAAAGAAAGGATGCCTGGAAGAAGTACTTGCAAAAAAAGAGACCAAAGGATAGAAATTACGTGAATAAAAGAACTATCACCAAGGAGGAGATCTGAAAGCAAAACAGGAACAAGGGAAAGAGTTTGGATAAAAGACATGAAAAGCTATCAAGAAATCAAAAGCAATAGAAAATGACAAAGACCAAAGCATGCCCAATACGACAAATTAAGAATGCCAAAGGAAAGTAATGAAGAAGAGACAGCAAAATCATGGAAACATGAAGAAAGCATTTCACCAATTACATAATCCCTCAGAGAAGAAACAAACAGTAAAGATCAGTTAGTAAGATAACAAGTAATCTAGAAGGCAGCTGAAGATGTAGATATATCAATGGAAGAGCTATAAGGAAAAGAAGGGAGGAAAAACCCAAATGGAGCAGATCAAGTTTATCAAAAAATGATTAAAAACCAAGGAGAAAGACAAACTACTACATGCAATATGCCAACAAAGAAATCCAAACAGATGCAAGAGACTGGAAAAAAGAAGGTAGTACCAATACATAAGAAAGGATCAACTATATAATGCTCAAACTATAGGGATATCACTACTTAGTACAGTACATAGGATGAAAGAGTAAATATATTTAGTGACCAGGATAAAGGACAAAATGAGATTAAACTGGAAGAAAGTAAAAGAAAGAGAAGAAAGCATGACTTGAAGAACAATGTGATCAGAAAACAGGTCTACCAATCTAAAGACCAGGAAGATTTATTTACAATTGAAAGACAGATGGATCTGAATAGAAGCACTATGGCATTAGAAGATAAGCTTTATAATAGCAACATGTGGCAGATTAAAGAAACAATCGGGAATTGATGTAGACTAGAAGAGTTGTATGCTAAGTCCTCTTTTGTTTATCACAAATTTAAAGGCATCCTCAAAAATGAAGAAAATGAATGTAGCTATGTGGAAAAAGAACTCAAACCAGTAAATGTATCAATGCTTTCATTTGAAGATGATTTAGTTCTGTTGGAAAAAAGAGACCTTCAGTCGAATAACAACATTATAAAAGAACTAAACCAAAGAGGAATGAGTAAATGCAAAACAAAACAATGCTAGTAACTAGGGATGCTAAAACACAAAATCTTAAATTAGGATGGGAGAATTTAGAACAAGTTCAAAGCTACAATTACCTAGGAGTAATGATTAACTCAGAGGGAAAACTAAGAGAAGAAATCAGAAACAGAATCAAAATTTTCGGCAAGTACAATATATAACATCTAGGAAAGGTACTTGTAGGTAATGCCTAGGGAGAGAGAAGATTAGATTTGAGATCTAAGAACCGATTCCAATTAGGAGAAAAGCTGGAAATTCTCAGAACCCAGGAGCAGAGTTTGGCAGTTCTATGAAGAACCAATGATTTCTCAAGGACCGCTGAGTTCTCCAGTTTCAATTTACCTTCCAGCATGGTTCTACGTTTCTTTTCGACGACTCCCACCACTCCCACCCACCCCGTTATTACACACGCACTTTTACTTCACCCACCCAACTCTTGTTATAACGTTACGCCACGCACGACAAGCTCTCCCTCATCACTCGCTGCCCTGTCATAATATTATTATGCGGGGATACTGGAAATGAGATAAGGATCAAAGCCTTGAGACGATTCCATTATCTCCATTAAGTGGGGTAAATTTCTTAAATTACAAGCCAATGCATTTACAATTAGACATGATAATGATCAATGCTTGAGTGTAAACATTGACTTTCCCTCTCACTCTCTCTCTAAAAGGCTCTCTCTCTCTCTCTCTCTCTCTCTCTCTCTCTCTCTCTCTCTCACTCTCTCTCTCTCTCTCTCTCTCTCTCTATCTCTCTTTCTCTCTCTCTCTCTCTCAGTTTGAGACTCTGGAAACAGCGACAGCACTGACTGTCGGCGTAGAGTTGGTTCTCAAGTTCTTTTTGTTTCTCACAGTTCACGGTTCTCACAGTTCGCGGTTCTCAAAGTTCGCGGTTCTCACAGTTCAGGTTCAAACCAGTAACCGGAGGAACCGAGGCGAGGGAGAACCGTAGAACCGCGGTTCGAAAAACTTGGAACCGCTCGGCACTACTAAAAGAGGAAGAGAGAATTGTCAAAAGAAAACCAAAACAATGTCCTTCTCTCCTCTATGCCAACGAAACCTGGACCTTAGACAGTAGATAATTTAGTACAAGTACAGGAGCTGAAATGAAATATCTAAGAAGAGTAGTAGGGAAAACTAAAAGAGACAAAATCAAGAAACACAACAAGAGATCAAATAAACAGATAGCATAAAAACTAAGATAGAAACAAACCAATTGAGATGGTTTGGGCATGTAATCTAAGAATGATGACAATATAAAGCTAAAGCAGTATACAGTGCTAAAGCCGACGGTCAAAAGACCAAAAGGCAGATCATCTCGGGCATCTGAACCCATACACCGAAAGGTAGAATGAAGAACTGTTAGAACGACTTTTAAACCCCTCTTGATAACGTTACGCCAAGAAAGATATTAGTATTACATCCCCTTAATGTACAAACAGCCACACACATCGTTTTAAACCAACATAGAATGATATTTTTTTTC
>JAXRKP010000024.1:647041-652041 GCA_037039925.1 Doris montereyensis
CACTAAACCAAACTAGTCCATGGCCCTGACACTAAACCAAGCTAGTCCATGACCTGACACTAAACCAAGCTAGTCCATGACCTGACACTAAACCAAATTAGTCCATGTCCTGGCACTAAACCAAGTTAGTCCATTACCTGACACTAAACCAAGCTAGTCCATGACCTGGCACTAAACCAAGCTAGTCCATTACCTGCCACTAAACCAAGCTAGTCCATGACCTCATATTAATCCAAACTAGTCCATTGCCCTGACACTAAACCAAACTAGTCCATGGCCCTGACACTAAACCAAGCTAGTCCATGACCTTACATTAAACCAAGCTAGTCCATGACCTGACACTAAACCAAGCTAGTCCATGACCTGGCACTAAACCAAGCTAGTACGTGACATGACACTAAACCAAGTTTGTCCATGACCTGCCACTAAACCAAGCTAGTCCATGACCTGCCACTAAACCAAGCTAGTCCATGACCTGCCACTAAACCAAGCTAGTCCATGACCTGCCACTAAACCAAGCTAGTCTATGACCTGGCACTAAACCAAGCTAGCCCATGACCTGGCACTAAACCAAGCTAGTCCATGACCTGGCACTAAACCAAGCTAGTCCATGACTTGGCACTAAACCAAGCTAGTCCATGACCTGGCACTAAACCAAGCTAGTCCATGACCTGGCACTAAACCAAGCTAGTCCATGACCTGGCACTAAACCAAGCTAGTCCATGACCTGGCACTAAACCAAGCTAGTCCATGACCTGCCACTAAACCAAGTTTGTCCATGACCTGGCACTAAACCAAGTTTGTCCATGACCTGGCATTAAATCAAGCTTGTCCATGACCTGGCACTAAACCAAGCTAGCCCATGATCTGGCACTAAGCCAAGCTAGTCCATGACCTGGCACTAAACCAAGCTAGTCCATGACCTGGCACTAAACCAAGCTAGTCCATGACTTGGCACTAAACCAAGCTAGTCCATGACCTCATATTAATCCAAACTAGTCCATTGCCATGACACTAAACCAAACTAGTCCATGGCCCTGACACTAAACCAAACTAGTTCATGACCTGATATTAAAACAAACTAGACCTTGACCTCCACTAAACCAAGTGCGAAACGGAACAGATGATAAATATCACCTGCTGGACAGGACGCAAGTCTGACGTAAATTTTTATTCTCAATCTAGTGTTTGTACATGTATGCATTTGTGCTTCGGTCAAGTCAGGAAAGTGCTTGCTAAGTGTCTTCCCCAAGAAATGCAACATCCAGCCTAGCTTTACTAGGATTCAAACACAAGACCTCATGATCATAGTCCAACAGTCTAATCACTTGGCTACCGATGCCAATCCCTTCAAGGTAAAGGCTGTGTCATATTTTTGTTAGTTATATGAGTGAATTAAAGAAACTGTATGTGATATTATTAAAACTACTTAAATAAAAGTGAACAATTTAAGCTGAACAAGATATCCTACTGTGTCATAAGATGACTGAACCTAAAAAAAAAAACCCAAAAAACTATAAGTAAAGGAACTTGATGGCTGCTTCAAAACTGGCGTCTTGCATCCTTACATTGCTTCCATGTTCTCAAATATTTTCCGGGTTTTGTTTTAATGAAAAAATAAAACCACCAAAATAGATATCAAGAGTCGGATGTTTAAGAGCACTATTATTCAGGACAAATCCACTCTATGCACAAAAAAAAAAAAATGTAGCCTAGAAAATAGACACACAGCAACAAATAGCAAGACCCAGGTATTATCATAATGATTTTGTCCTTTCAATGAGATTGAGAAGTAAAAGATGACAATTGCTTAAATTTCAGAGGTGCGTCATGGTAAAATTCAGTTATGTCATGAGTTTGTAATCAGAAGTACACTGGTTTGAGCACTGGAGTGGCAGGCTAAGAGTTATTTTTCATGACAAGGAACCTTTAGTGAAGGTACTAACTTTGCCTTTAAGTTTTCTTCACTTAGATCTAGATAAGATTTTTCTATTAAAAAGAAAAATATTTCTTTCCAAAGATAAAAACTTTATTGTCTAGAAGGCAAAGTTTCATTGCATTACATTATATTTGTTTTTCATTTGTTTCAATCTCTTTCCAGGGTAATATTACAACATATGACAGGTAAAGAAACCCGAAGCAAAAGAAAAGAAAACGACATATAAAAATGACAAAACAATCCAACAAAAAGGGCAAAGGGGGTAAGAACTTCATGGAAACAGGCAAAAATGATTTGTTGTATTTCTGTGTTACACTCAATTAGAATGGGTCTACAAGAATGGTTGGATGATTTAATCTGGGATGCCATAGGATGAGACAACAATAAAAAAATCCATCAAACAAAATGAACTTTATCCATGAACAACAGCAAGCATTTCAAATGGCTTTAGCCATTTTATAAGCGAAAGCAGGAAGTTTAGTCTACGGAAATAAATGGCTTACCAGCATTGGAGTTTGGTCAAAGGAGCGTGCACCATGGGTGAGTTCATGATTTGCTCCAGGCTGTATTCATCTTGAAATTGAGAGTAGCTGTTGAAAATTGAGATTGGATGTTCAAGCAAAAGGGAGATTTTGTTTGCTTCATTGAAATATAGCCTGTTCACCATATGTGGTGATCTCAGGGTGAAACAGCCAGATGAAAGATAAGTGAAAGAGTGAAAGGAAAGAAGTAGGACCTACATGCAGCGCCCGCCAAGAACCCACAAGAGGGAGATATATTCTACTACAGCGAAAGATAATACTTTACAATTTATAGACATGTGAATCATTCCACTTAAAGGCATCACTTACACACATGCATATAAAAAGATAACAATCAAATTTTACTAATAAACATGAGAAAAGTGAAGAAATAAATAAATTCAATGACTTTTTTGAGGAATAGTCTGACAAATTAAAACATTCACATGCACTTGCCAAGATCAATCTAATAGATTTTTTAGATCAAAATCTAAATCCTGCACTAACGTGTTCCTCTCACTGAAGGCCACAAATAAAACTAAGAGATTGATTCCTCATATTCACAAAATGACAGCTACTTTACAGGCATGAAAAGAAATATAATTCGTTAAAAGCAAAAACACTTCTGATAAAAAAACTGTTCTCCAGTGTGGTTTTAAATAGCATTTGTGATTTCTTGCTTTGAAAGCCTTCCATCTTGAAAAAGAATGCAATTGCTTTCAGTGATTTTAAGTTTTGAGAGGAGAATGGAATTTAAAAAATATTTTATTTGTGCAATTTTACTACCTATTTAAATGAATTTGAACAAGGTCAGGATAAGAATGTTTTGATCTTAATAAACAAGGGACGACTTTGTTGAATATCTTTAATCAGAACTTACGGGTTGTTTTTAGAATGTTTGTGGTTCTTCCAGGCAATTTTAGCAAAATGTTCTGGTTTTGTACCTGAAAGAGCAGAAAAAGGTTTCAAAATTGGCATTGAATTTTCAGTTATATAATCAATTTTTCAACGTCATCAAATATGTGCGATGAACATTTTAAATACAGTCTTATCTCTTATAAGAACAGTCAATTTACAACTCACAACTTTTATTTGAAAAGTGAAAAAATTATATGTTTTAAATTAGTTCTCATATAACTATGTAATGAATAATTACTTTTTCTATTGAATGTTTCAGTTGTTCATGAAAATGTTACAGAGGGAAGGAAATTTCAAGTAGAAAATTGCAATTCCTACAAATAAACTCTCATCGAATCGTTTTTAAAGATTTTATCTAGACACATAATTACGTATATTTCAAGATTATTGTATCTTCAGGAAAATATCGGTAACCAATTTTTAAAAATCAATAAAAGAAAGAAACACTACCATATTTTGCCATATGCTCTCTTGCAGCATTTCCAAACATTTGTGGGGTTATAGGTGCATCAGCTAGTCCAAATTTATTCAACATGACCTCTACATGTTTGTCTACAGGAGGTGTACGGTCTGAAAACTATTTAGAGAAAAAGTCCCAGGTCACAAATCATACAGCAAAAAATTAAAAGAAGCGATAAAATAACAACACCATCTATTCAAATCTAAATAGATTATAGTAAATGAAATATCATTGCATTGAAGAATACAATAGAACAAGTACTGTAAAGTGCTTCTTAATTTCTAAAATTTATGGCATTCCACTACAATTATGATGAAAAACTTTATTTATAGGTATTTTAAAAAAAATTAAAAAAGGCAAGGTATTATGTGGTAAACAGAATCAAATGTTGTATGGGCATACATTCAACATACATTTGATGTTAAGGAGCCTTTTTGCATTTTCTCAAATCCAATAGCCATGACACAGTCAGCCAAACCTAGAGAAGAGTAGAAACATCTTAATAACAGTGTGATTATGAGGACTGAAGCATGTCATTTATTTCAAAATTCTAAAACATTCTGTTCACAAAAAAAAATGCATTAAGGCATCGGAAGGCCAGAATCACAGAAAGAAATCTTCATACCTTGATTTGTTGACTGCAACAGAATTAGAGTAAAAAGTCAGTTAAAAAAGAAGTCTTTCACAATAACAAAAACAAAACACTGTTATGAAATATGAGCGATAAGTCATAGAAAGGATTTCAAATCACATAGAAATAGTACACATGTTTTTTTTTGTGAACAGTATATAGTGCTTTTGACAAAATTGGGAAATTATGAGGATTGTCTTAATGTTACATTAAGATCACTAAAACTTTTTAATAATACAGGCAAATTATCAGTCCATGGAAAAAATAACAGTACTGAGTTGAAACAATTAAGAACGGATGGCAAACACTTTGACAACAATTTTCTTCTGGCCTTTGGTTCAAAGTTACATTCAAGTAATCAAAATGGATGTTAAAAATGATCTCAAAATAGAACAGGAAAAACATTCCATGCACCCTACAAAGTGACATATGGAAAAAATACTTCAGTTTTTAATAAATTAATGTGATCATCTTCATCTTCATGTCAACTGAGAACTTACATGTTTATAACAACAAACAATAATAATAACA
>JAXRKP010000024.1:657041-664541 GCA_037039925.1 Doris montereyensis
TTATATAAATTCATTTCTAAGTTCCTCTCAAGAGAGACAAAGAGAGAGAGCGAGGATTGAAAATTAATAAAAAATATGCTGCTGTCCAAGAGACAAGTTATAGTATGTTGTGTAATGTGGTGTCATTTCAGCCATGGGCATCAAGGCATTTTGTTTGGTGAAATGGGCTAATTGCTAACTAGACATATATCTGGATTAGGGTTTCATCGCTAAAGGAGGGAACTCATTCCATATCAAATTTGTCATCAATGAGTACTTAAGTCTATCCAAAAAACTAATGGTCAGCCTCAGTTTAAAAATAGCCAATAGCACTAAGTAGCATTATAGATTTTAAACACAAGTTTGTTCATGAAATAATACTGCTTGACAGGCAGTTAGTTATATTTATGGCCTGCCCTCCTCTGCCTATAGTCAAAGAAAATCTATGTCCCAGATATGCTGCTACCATACCAATGATCTGATTAATTTCTTATCAATTCAAAGATACCCCATAAGCTACTGTTCACCTGGAGGCCTATGACAAGTAAACAACCTTGTCATCACTTGTGTCTATTTTGAAATGTTCTTTTTAGGAGAGAACTAAATGAATCTATTTAACTGCCAATGACAAAAAGACGAAAAGTTGTTATCCTCTTTATTCGAATATATACATGTAACAGTATGTGATACCCCGTTTCAATGCCCAAATAATTTTATCACTGAACACCCATCACCTAATCAAGGAAATTTGAAAAGTTACATAAATGTTCGTTTTGCTTTCATAAAAGAATAAAGAAATTCTGTTTTATTACACCAGCACAACTTGAAAAAGATAGAAAGCGACATGAAATAGGGATCACAAGTTCCCCACTGGATCGTCTCTATAAGTATTGAATGAGATTGTAGAGTTTCATTTAAAATCTTTCTTTTTCAGAGACATTTTTGACATACTGTGACAAACAGACATGTTGTCAACCAAAGGCCTCAAACCCCTCCATTTCAATGTTCAATCCTCTTATCAATTTCAGCTAGTATTGTTGATTGCTCAGGATTTGGGGATTTTACCATGGAGAAAATTCAAAGATGGGCAGCAAGATTTGCCTGCAATGATTATGACCAGAGGAGCAGTGTCAGAAACATGATGCAATACTTAAATTGGGAACCCCTAGAGGAACAAAGGAAAGACAACCAACTAAAATTCCTCTGCAAAATTATTCACGAGAAACTTGCCGTCCCAATCAACCTCTTCACTTACAACACACAACCACAGAGACACCAAAACCAAATGACTTATAAGATATGCAACATACAATAATAGCATCTATAAGTACTCATTCGTACCATAAACTATCACTGACTGGAATCCTTTGCCTTACTGGGTCTTTATGTCCCGACAAATGGACACTTCAACACCGCTTTATCAGAATATAGTCATGAAATAGCCACAAATTAAGAGCCTCAACCCCTCCATAATTTGCTCAAGTTTGAGACACTTTGGAGTGCACAATACAGATACAGACATTTATTATATAACTGAAGTGTCATTTGATGGCAACTTGCGTGTAGACTCCACTTTGTTAAATATTCCCAAGCTGCATTAAATGGAATTTCTCCCATGCACACCTTAATGGTTAAAATCCAATCCTATTGTCACGATAGGGTTTCACTTTTTTAAACTAAATTAAAAAAGAATGAAAGAAATATTTGGGTTAAGAATGGGGCATTCAGCGTGCAAAATTACCTGCCCTTGTTTCAGAAACAGATCGGTGGTAACTCTTTTGTGTGGAGCCTGAATCCTTTATTAAATTTAATTATAATAGTAAAATATGAGGGCAGTGAGTACCTTACATCATTATTCATAAATAATAATGTTATTCCAAAAGCAGTATAACTACTTCTACCATTTATTCTTCTCTTGTTAACAATCATTCTAATGTTGTAAATAATAATGTTACCATTTGTGGTGATGATTATTATAATAGTGAGAGAAAAGAAGGAGAAGAAACAGGATTGACCACCAGTAATGATAATAACAAAAACTAGACATAATAGAGTAGTAGTACATAACATGCTACGTGTTCCTTTTTTTATAATTCATTGACTGGCGCTTAACACGATTAATACTTTATCTATTTTCTTTGTTTGCATTGAGTTACATTGATGCATAGTCTCACATTCTATGTGAAAGTATTACATGTATAGGATCTTGCATTGAGGAAATGCAGTTACGATGGCCAATCTCGTGAGGTCTAATTGGGAACACCTGAAACGAGCTAAATGCCCTTGTAGTTTTACATTTTGATCCCTATTCATAAAACGTAATTTAGTATATTTGTGAAGTCTGTTTTCAATTCTCAAATTCTCTAACAAATTATTAAATGTCTCAACCTTACTACAAGTTCACATTTATTCTTTTTTATTCAACTTGTTCGTTGGACAGAAGAAAATCTTCATCCAGAACTAGAACCTTATATAAATAGATCTAGACACAGGGAAATACAACATGTTTATTTACAAGAGTGATATAAAAATCTCAATTATTAATTAGATTTTACAGCAACACAAGATAGTCGGACTTGAGCAATCTAGATTTCTAAAGTTCAAAAGGATGAAAATGCAAGCACATAGGAATTAAGTAGATCTAGCGTTCTGTCGTCCCGGCTGGTACTGACAAGAATAAGTCGTGAAATGACACGCATAGAATGTTGAAGGTGCCATGGCAACTATTTCCCCACAATTTTATGATGTTTATCTAAATAAATCTAGTCATACATGTTGATCCACATTTTTAGATAGATAACATTTAAGTATTAAAGTTAGCACGTCGTTTTCTACTGTCACTTTACAATGAATAGCACTAGTAAAAAAACAGCCACGCAAAAGAGCTACCACCGATTTGGGAAATCGCGCAGTGCATCATGGGACAGATTGGCAGTGGAGCTAAAGGCCTCATTATTATGACCACTATTTTACTCACAGTAGAGCAAGAAATTAAGCTTGAAGCCCACCAAACTTAGTTTCTACTATTTTTAAAAAATACATCACTTTGTGTCAGTAGTTTATTTTGCCTTTGGGCATAAAACGTTCCTATAGCGGCAGAAATATTTTCAGTGGAAGTATTGAATACATCAAAATAGTGTTGCACAGTCATAGAACTTGACTGATTTTGTTTTTTTGGGACATGATGGCATGTCCTGTAACGTTCCATCATAAATATGTACAATGTATGAAGAGGATATTTGCAGCAGAAAAAGTAAAGATAGGTCTAATACGGCATATAAAAATTAGAAAAAACATTATAGATCTAGGCCTACAAAGCTTACAATATAATTATTTTTTAATTAATCCAAAGTATGCAATGTAAATGTGAAATGTTCAAATTGAGTTTTATTGGAAGCTCTGACACTCATTTACAGTCATCAATTAATGACAGTCGCAATAAGAATTATATTTCAAAATCAGGGGAATTCACCGGGAAAAATTTCTGCCACAAGTGTCCCTTTGCAAGAGGGCACTGCTGCAAATGGAAACTTCCATAAAAAAAACACTGATTGTGGTCACACACTATATAACACATAAGACCGAAAACAAATTATGATTACAGTTGCCGCAACTAAGCGCACAAACGGCTGACACAAGAATGAGTAAAAAATAATGACAATCATGACAATAAAATGGGGGGGGGAGGTGTGAGTGTGGAGAGGTGGTCCAGGGAATGCGATCAAATCTTTTTCTAGCTGTAAAAATAAAAAAACTCATTACTTTTATTTTGTTCTTTCTTCATTTATTTCTAAAGAGGTTCACTCTCGGTATATGGAAGCGCTTACATGAGCTTCCTGACTTTGTGGTACATGTAACATCGGTCTTCCTTTTTTCCATTGCATTAAGTTTAGCAGACCACTTGGCCCTCCGATGAAAAAAACCCAGCTTCTTAGCTGGACTGAAGGTGTTTTAGGTGGCCCCTTGGGCATGATAATTAAAGAGGAAAAAAGCTGCCTCTTAGGGAGACCGGCCTTTTTGGTGGTGCCTCTTAGGGGGTTAACTGTTGTAAAAACTAATATTGTAAAAAAAGAAAACAAAACAGCAGCCTGAATTGAAATGATATATATATATATATATATATATATATATATATATATATATATATATATATATATATATATATATATATATTATATTTATATAAATATATATTAACCATATCTTTATGCATATAAAGATCAAAATCAATATCTAGGTCTTATCTTAATCTAATCTAGATCATTTAAATCTAGATCTACAACAAGTCAATATAATAATAAATAAGAAGAAGATATTCTTTCATACCTTGGTCATACCAACCCCCACAACGAAAACACGTCTTTGAGCAGCCATAGCAATTTTATTCTTCTGTCTGTCAAGCTAGATCTAAAAAAGCATAAATAAAATCCAAGAGGTGGATTAAAACTCTAAAAAGTATATGAAATCAACCGTAACTTGTCCCAAGTTTAGTCTACTCTACACTTTAGGTCTAGATCTAGTGACGTTCCAAATCTCCTTCTTATTTATTTTATCTTTATGTGGGTCCACTGAGTAGGTTGAACTTTGACCGCACCTTTCTCCTGTCAGAGTTGACGATTTGATTTTAGCGAATGGCGAATACAAATTTCCGTCAAGACCATTACGGTCCATAGAGCCGGAGCATATCCCGGTTTCTATAGTGTGAAGTGGAACAGGTGATCACCTCCTTCACAGAACGCTAGTCTGACGCAGGTTTATACTCTTAAAGGGGGGTGGGTGGCGGGTTGTGGGAATGCCATTTTTACCGAAAATGGGACAAATCTGCTCTATCATACTAATGGATAGAGAAGTTCATTCCCGTCATAATGATATCATAACAAAAAGCTCAGTATCGATTCTTTGAATTTATAAGAATGTTTTAGAAACGATACATGCCTATCTTTCAATACGGCTATTAGTATTATACGATAACAACCAAAAATATTATCTAGTTGGTACTCATTTTGATCGTCACAATAAACGCTATCTCAAAATATTATTTTGAGTATCTATTATGCCTTATATCGTCCGGAAATTACGGAACATATTCCGCGCACCTATTATCACAAGGCACCATTTTAAAATGAGTAAAAGGTGCTGGTGTACTTGAAACAGAGTCATTAAGAAGAAGTTGAGAAGGTTTTATGATGTTTCAAAGTATTATGCTAATCTTTTCTTATGTTTATGGAAGAAAAAATATATTCAAATAACAGAACATAAGAGAAAAATACAATTTTCTCAAAATGTCATTTTTTGTTCATTATTTCCTATCTTTTTAAAAATTTCTCAACGTATCTTCATGAAATTTGGTATGAATGATGGGTGGTGAAAACAAAGAAATAATCAGATGCTTTTTTTAAATATGTATTATAGTTTTGGAAGAATTGAATGTTTTGTACAATATTTTTGTATATTTTTGGTTGTTCTCATATGCTATTTTCTAAAATTCTTGATAGAAACAAACGGAAAAATTTTCCCTCCAACTGACCAAGTCAATTCTTAAGTACATGTATTACTGTCAGCGCGTATACTTTAAATTCACCAAACGTATTAATCCCAATTTTGGTTTTGAAGTCATGTGTTTAATTTTGTTTTGGAAGTTTTCAGTGCTATTTAATTGCTGTTTTATTTATGTTGCCAGACCATTCCACAACCTTACCGGTCTAGAGTAAAATGAGTGCAGGTGACAATCAATTCTGAAGATGGAACCATGTATGTTTGACATCCTGATCTGTTTGTTCCTGTACATGTATCAAGTTTAAGCTGATTTAAATAATCAGTTGGCCATTTATAACCTTTAAGAAAATATTAATTTTATTTCTGGTTCTATGTTCTTCTAAATGTATCCACTGCACTTGATTCAAGTTCATTTTAGTAATTCCTTTAGCGTATGTATAATTATAAGTTATAAAGCGGGCTGCATTCTTTTGCACATTCTCAATTTTTTGTATCTAGGTCTGTTGGTGTGGGTCCCATATACAACTACCATAGTCTAAGACTGGTTTTACTAAAGCCTTGTAGCACTATTATTTCACATTTTGAGGACACATGTAAAGGTTTCTACTAAGGAAGGCCATATTTGCTTTTCTGCATAGTGATCTGTGTTGTTCTTTCCATTGCAATTTAATGTCTATTGTAATTCATATGTATTTTGCACTATTGGTTATTCTATTCGGGCAGTGGACAGGTAAGCACCTGTACGGTGAGAAGACGATCCCGCCCTCCACGAGTCTCCTGCTGCCTTGCAGGCGGGTCTTGTCCGACCAAAGTCTAAGGGAGTTAACCATGACAGAAAATAACAACCTGCTGCCTTGTAGGCTGGTCTTGAATGACTAAAGGCTAAGGGAGTTAACCCTGACAGAAAATAACAAGGCCTGGTAGGGGGCCTCAAGGTGGCAGCCCTACCATCTACCTAGGGTATAGTGGGGTAATCCCCGCTTATCCAAAAACAAATAGATTAAGAAAAATAAATATAATATAACCGGCTTGATCTTTGGAAGACGAACTTGGAAACGAATATGGACTGTGATGTTTGGAACATGGAACGTTAGGGCAATCAATGGAAAAGAGTTAGAATTAGTTGAAGAAATGGTAAAATTCAAAGTAGATATTTTGACCATTACAGAAACAAAGAAAAAAGGACAAGGAATAGAAAATGTAGAACCGAATCATATTTGAATCTTCTCAGGAGTAGATGTCAAAGATAAAGCTAGAGCAGGAGTAGGCCTCCTAGTGCATAAAAGGCATGAAAAGCTACTAGAAAGTTGGAAATTTCATAAGCCCACAGCTATTAGAGGTAAATATTAAACCAAAAGGAAGGGACATTAAATTATGTATAGCTTATGGACCAAACGAAGACGCAACTAAAGAAGAAAAAGATATATTCGAAAACGATTTACAAATAGCTGCAGAGAATCTTAAACACAAACAGGAACTAATGTTTTTAGGAGATTTAAACGCTAAAGTAGGCAACGATGTAGAAACTTCAGGAGGAGTTATAGGTAAAGAAGGAGAGACAACAACTTCTCCAAATGGAGAGACTAATATATTTTGCCTAAAGAATAACATGAAAATAGCCAACACCTTTTTTTCCCTCATAAAGATATCCACAAATATACAAGAGTAAATGAAGACAGGTGTGAAAAGCCAATGATGGACTACATAATAGTTAGCAGCTCCCGTTTTACAGTACATAGGATGCAAGAGTAAACAGAGGAGCAGAAATATTTAGTGATCTTTACCTAGTGATTGCCCAAATGAGATTACTGACTGAAATAAACAAGCAGAAAAGGAAAGAGAAGAAAGCTACTAAACTTAAAATAGAGGAAATAATATAAACCAGTAGTAAAACAGGTCTACCAATCTAGGATAAAAAGATTTATCAGTGAAAGACAGATGGATCTGAATGATAGCACAATAGAAGAAAAGTGGCAAATGTGTAAAGAAACACTCCTCATTTGTACTGAAGAGGTCTGTGGTAGG
>JAXRKP010000024.1:669541-744541 GCA_037039925.1 Doris montereyensis
CTGATCTGCCTAACTGTTTATCTATCTATCTATCTATCCTTAAACTCTAAACTGTCAACACTATGAACAGATATATTAAAACCATACAAACATATCATACAGACACCCAATTTGATTTTAAAATGACTTTATAAACTAGAACTTGATCTGACACAAAAATGAAAACAGTAACGTTTAGTAAGAGCACAATTTTTTTTTATTGCTTTTATGATATCAATGTGAAAGTGAATGAGATGAGATGAACAATAAATAAAACATGTGAGACATCACTTGGAAAGAGCTTGGACTTCAATATCTAGTCATCGATTTAGAAAATGGTATCTTGTAATCAATAGAATCACTTCATCTACATAGACACTAAAAAAAAAAGAAGATAAAAACCCCCCAAAACAAACAAAGAAGAAAGGGAGATCCCTCCACTTTTCTAATACCCTATGACAACATTGATTATCAAAATGTTTGCAGTTTACACTTGCTTCTTATTTATGAAAATGAAGGAACTCATGCAAAAGTAAACTGTTGCTGAAACTGTAATAACATTTGTGATATGTGTGATGACCAATATGTGTTCAAAGCAAAATAACATAACAGACACAAAAATAGGTTTATACTTATAGAATCAAAGAATGTCTGGGGGGGGGGGGGGGAGAAAAAAATCAACCTTCCAATCCTCAGCCCCCACAAAAAAACCTGACCCACAACAATTCTCCCCCACTCTCCAAAATAAATAAAGAACCCCCCTCTCCCCACAGCCTAACAAATCGAAGGTAAATAAATGCATGAGTATAAAATTAAGACAAACACATGAGCATTGACCATATAGCATTGATGAAGCATTCTGTCTTTAAGATCTACAAATACTATGTTACATAAGCTTTCAGTAGAATGGACACAGACTCAGATTTGACATACATGAACAATTTGTCAAATAAATGATCATTACACAGTGACTGAAATTTGATTGTCTTTGTGCTAAACAACGCTGGACAGATGAAAATTTAAAAAATGTAAAAGTAATATGGAACTTAAAGACAAAAATGTTGATCAATAATCAGAATAACAAATTCACATTCTTCTTTTTGCCCATGAAATCTTCCACGCACAACAATAAAAAGTTTGTTCAAAAGGAGAGTCATTGACGTTTTAAGAGATAATCAAATAGATAAACAATTTCCCAAATCATCTATAATGCATTTCAAATATAAGTAGAGCAAGACCTAAAACCTTCCAAATAAAATTTACCTTCAAACTTCATGAATAGCAAGAACCCCCCCCCCCCCCCCCCAAACAAATCGTACAAAACAGCAACAAAAAATAGCCCAATAACATAACTAAACAAAACCAATATGGGAACATTGATCCTGTTAAGAAAAATGGACCTAAATTTGAAACAAAATGTCAAAACAGATTTTCCCGGAAAATGTGGAGATACACGTAATATCTACAATAAATGAGTGAATTGTTTCAAGATAATAATAACATTTTACAGTTCATTCTTTCAAGTGAAATGAATAACAACAGACATGGAGAAGCTTTTGTTGAAAGAAAATTGTCATCTTTACTTCAAAAGATTAATTTCTGCAAAAGCAAATGACTATTTTGTGCTTTTCAATCTTATAAATGAAACAATAGATTGTTATGTCATCAAATACCCTTTTGTGACCTAGTTCAACAGTCATAGTAACAACAGAGGACTTGTAAGAGAACCCGGCTATCAACAAAAAGGAAAAGGAATGAGGAATGAGGAATGAAGAGAAAAAGAAAGAAAGATGGGATAGAAATAAGAAAGAATGAGAAAAATGAAAGAATAAAAACTTTGTACCATTTAATTTTGAAATGAAAATTCTATGTCCCTATGTATGAATCTTTGTTTTCACTTAAATTCTCAATGAAGAAAAGCAACAAGATCACCAAAGGCTTTTTAATTTGGTTATAAATCAGCAAATTAAATATTCTTATGGCAAAAAGCATTTCAAGGGTTCAAATTGGTCTTGATGAAGATATAGATCATGTGAGAAGAAAACCAAAATTAAACAAAGGTAATATCAAGATCTTATACCTAGAGACAAAGCACATAAGTTACAATGATCGTTGTCAACTTTCAAAATTTGTAACTGAAAGATGATGGTTTTGCCTTATTACAGATAGCAACATTGTATACTGTCCACATAAAGAAACCCATATTATTTCAATGTGACTCAAAATCCTTTCTATGGCTTATCATTCATATTTCATAAGAGTGTTTTGTCTTGTTATTGTGAGTGGGTCCTTTTCCACCAATTTTTTTACTCTAAATCTGTTGCAGTCGATAAATCAAGGTATGAAGATTTCATTTCCATGATTTTGTCCTGTTTGTATCTTTAGTTTTTGAGATATAATATGTGTCACTTTTTGTGGACTGTATGGCTGAAAACACAACAGTATCAATTGACACCATATACATTTTTTTTTAAAAACCTCGAAAGGAATAACACAGCAACAGCAAAACACAACATCCCAACAAAAACAAAACCACCCGTCACAGACAATTACACTAAGACAGAAAAGGGTCACGAATAGCAGCCCAGTGACTAAAAAATGATCAAAGAATATTGTTCGTCTCGAGCCCAATATAAAATAAAATAAAATAAAATGATAAAACTGTGCTGCACTTTTCTCTCATGGAATCAAAGAAACAGCCAATTGCCAAACAAGTTTTCAAAAGGTCCTCGTCTATAATTAAAATGAAGAAAAGACTACTCTGCATCTTAATATCAAAGTTAACAAAACATTAAAAATGTATGGCTTAATGGTGGACTTTCACTGCTCAACATAGCTGGACAACAAGGATTTACTATTTGCTATTTATTGCCTATGCTAAATTTTTATTTGATTTTACAAAAATTAAAATCAGATTAAACATAATTTTATATCTTTCTAACCTACAAAATAGCTCTAATCATAAAAATTTATGCAAAATCTTCAATTTATTTCGTTGTCATTGTTGTGCTCCTTAATTGATCTCCATAGATGAACTAAGTAAAGTTCCTTCTCGGCCACTATGGCCCACAGAGCCGGAGCTTATCCCAGTTTCTATAGCGTGAAGGAACAGGTGATAATAATAACCTCCTGGACAAGACGTTGTTCTGAAGCAGGTTTTTAATCCTAATCTAGTGCTTGTACCCATTTGCACCTGGGTTGAGTGGGAAAATGCGTGTTAAGTGTCTGTCCCAAGGAACACAACGCCGGGCCTAGCTTTGCTAGGATTCAAACTGGAACCTCATGATCCCAAGTCTGACAGCCTAACTACTTGGCCACCGACGCCACCTGGATGAACTAAAGTCTATATTATAGGTCATCAACACACAGCTAATTTCAATTAACTTCACACAACTATGTAAGAGACATACAAGATAAAGATGGTGTCTTAAATTACAAAATTTCACGTTTATAACACATGACCAGCACAAGGGTGTAAAATGACGTAAAAAGGAAAATAGTTACAACTTTGGAACATATTAATAATATAACATTTCTGGCATAGATTTCGTCATGAAGGTATAGTGGCAAATTCAACACATATCAATCTGTGTGGCTTTTTTGTGATGCGAACAGAGGCAATGGCATAGTTTAACAAATCACATTTTTTTTTATTACATCGTACTCAATGACAATTATCACTTACGTGTACAAACTCCATGGTTTCATATAATTGGCAGGTTGCCGCTTTCTATTCCTTGGATTATTTCGACAAAGCCCACTACATGATAAGAAATATGTAGGAATTTGACTATGAATAAACTGGTTTTTTTTTCACATCAACCACTGGACGTCATGCT
Organism: Doris montereyensis; assembly: GCA_037039925.1. Taxonomy (NCBI): domain Eukaryota; kingdom Metazoa; phylum Mollusca; class Gastropoda; order Nudibranchia; family Dorididae; genus Doris; species Doris montereyensis. Next base: position 673,360 of record JAXRKP010000024.1, read on the forward strand.
GACTGGCTAACACAGGAAATGGCACGGTGAGGGAAAAGCATCATGCTACATTTTGAAGACATAAATGAACACAATGATTTGCCATGCATCCTCCTATGAGACACTCTGAGACATTTTAATCTTAATATGCATACTCTAAAATGTTTTGAATATTGTTACCATGGCAATTTAAGGACATTTACACGATAGATGATGAGTGCCACCTTTTGAAATCCAATTCGCTTTACCAGCTTTAGAGAACGGAGATGATTTAAAGGTCATCTGGTAACAATCAGGCAGTTAAGAGTTTGGAAAAGTATTCAAAGGTCAACACTTGGCAAATTCAATATATCCCATATCACTTACTTGTATAATAAAAAAAAAACCAAACCTGTTGCTATACAATAAAGTGATTCTGCCATTTTCTTCCAGTCTGTTGCGGCCTTTCAAATGTCAGCACCATCAAAGGCCTTAGTGATAGGCTTATACAGCACCTTTATTACGTCATAAAAATCATGTCATCATAAAAGCTTGCGAATACAATTTTGACAGAGCAGAATGAGGTTTGCAAAAAACCCCCAATAAATTCCTTATCTAAAAAGAAAGTTAAAAAAAAGAGAAGAAGTACTGTGATATTGTCTATTCAGGTTTCAAACAGGAAATAATTCAAAAGTATGCAATGAATTACTGGTACGTTCTTACTTTACTGCTAGTGAAAATCCTAGTGTTTTTGCATAGAATGAATAAACGCTTTCATATGCTTTGCTTATCATTTCAAAATGGAAGTTTGGGTTTCAATCTTGGCACACAGAACTTACGAACTTAGAGTGCGACTTTTATACATATGTTATGGCAAAGTCATAAAACTGGCTACCTATAAACATTTAATTTAATTAGTTTGAATAATTTAAAGTGGAAATGACACAATCTAAATGAGATACAGAATTCCAAGCAATCAAAACAAGATCTCATGTTATACAGGAAATGTCGCCAATTTAAGAAAACTTAAGACAATAACAGGAAGAAGACAAACAACGCGTATGGCAAAGAACTGTCTTCATGAATTGTACAACAACAGCGAAAGTCATGAAGGTAACATCCCCAAAAGTATTCCAAGCTCACGATTATGAAAGAAATCATAAGCCGGTGATTCGCTGAATGGCATAGGTACAACAATTATAAATGGAAAGGCTTCTCGCTTGTCAATGTCCCTTATTTCCTGCTCATCAGTTTGTTAATACTGTTTAAATAAGATTTGAACTCTATATCGCCTCATTACACTTAACCTTGTGAGGAAGGAAAGAGGAAGGAAATGGCAGTGGGTCTTTATTGTGTCTTAATCCTTATTATGGTATTTGGAAAGATTTATATATATATATGTGTATACAAGGATGTTACACCCTGGGTGATGCCAAGTATGGTTATTAAATTGGGTTAATAATTTGATAGAAATTTTACACAGGTAGGCGTGAACGGTATTATTTCAACTTTTTAATTATAAAACCTGTTGAAAATGGCGGCTTATGTGAGTGAAAATTCTAATCAAAGACAGGGAAACGTTAACATTTTCAGTAATGACACGTCACTTCTGGTAGAAAAATTCCTCAAATGAAAGCAATCTTGGGATCATATAGAACCTGCTTGCAAAATATGGAGTTACTCTTAGTGGCCTGGTAACAGAGCCTTTGGTGAACAAAGAACGACCAACTCAGAATTATATATGTAGATAAAAAAACACAAACAACACTAGACTTTTGACATAACTCATCACCTTCTAATTAATAATGTCATTCCTAATGAATAATGACAAATCCTGGACTTTACTGCTAAATTGTTTAGAAGTTTTCTTTCTGCACCAAGGTAGTGCCAGACTTTCTCAGGTACAAGAAGTCTTATAGTACAGGCAATTAACAAAAACATTCAAAGCCAAATATTTGAACAGACTCCAAATACAAGAGAAAAAATAAGACTAAGCAAAGACACATATTGTAGGAAGCAACTTGCATAGATTTGACATTGGTGCATACAAACACGAGACGTTTTTGTTCTTTTTAAAAAATAGAAATTATACAATGTGCAAAGCACAAAATATCGTTCGAGACAAAGAGTTGTTCATATAGATATGTGAATTTCCGACCCTGAGAAAAAGGGATTACAATAAAATGATGGATCTGAAAAGAAATTCAGTGGGCATTTGAAAAACCAACAATACTTTGTACTTTGTACAATATGGTTTGGAAAATGACAAAATAGTGATTCCATGTCTAAATGCCCTCTTTCACAGTTCAGCCTTGAAGCACATTGAACTAGGTGAGGAGGTAATGATATGTCTTATGCGAGATATCAGTAATCTTGTGAAACAGAAAAAGGTAATTATTTGACATTGATAGCCTTAACTTCATTACATGTATTTATTTGTTCCATTTGTTTATTTTATCACAGCTACCATCCTGGCATGATGGTCAGCGATATGAATTTGAACCCGAAAGGCAGAGCCAAAGTGTTTTTATGTTTGAATCTTATACGGCAATGTATTTTGATATGCCCTCCTAAGTAAAGAAGTTATTGGGTCAAGATGAAACTTGAATGATGTGGCCTGCTGATGAGATGATGCAGAGAATAAATCTTGACAGAAAAGCTTATATCTTAATTTTGAGAACTTTTTTATTTGTTAATTACTCAATTGGAAGCATATTGTTAGCATATTCTTAAAAGTAAGTAAGTGAGATAAAGGCTTGAAAAATTGCTTGTTGTTTCTACCTCTGAAAAAAGAAGCTGTCATTCACCCTACAATTTTCCCCAACCTCTTTCTTCTACTCAACTATTCACATTCTTACATACACAAGATGAACAGAGTGGAAAAAAGGGGAGGAGAAGAAGAGATGGGGGAGGGAAGGGGAGTGGGGGGAGGGAGGGAGGGAGGGAGAGGGAGAGAGAGAGAGAGAGAGAGAGAGAGAGAGAGAGAGAGAGAGAGATTTACGGAGAGAGAGAGAGAGAGAGAGAGAGAGAGAGAGAGAGAGAGAGAGAGAGAGAGAGAGAGAGAGAGAGAGAGAGAGAGAGAGAGAAAGAGAGAAAGAGAGTAAGAGAGGGGAGGGGGAGGTTGAGTGCATTTTCAAATGTAAGATGATGAATTATTTAAGTGCCATGGGAATGTAAGAAAATACAGTGGCAATATGAGACATCAACAGGAATCATTCACATCTTGGTTTATTCAGACAAATTTGTTCCTTTCTAAGTGGAGTAATCCTATGTCAAAATCAAAAGAAAGATTAATATTCAGCAATTAATACTATAAATGTAAGTTTTGCAAAGTACATGTGTGATAGATGGAAGAAACTAATTGTTTTCAAATCCCACATTGTAAATTTTAAATCTCTTGTCTTATTTAACCTATATTTAAAAGGCTGTAACATTAACAAAGCATATCGTATCAGACGTTCTACAATTTTAACTGGTGCAACACTGATTGTTTTCTTCTTGGTAAGTTAAAATAAATACATGTAATACTTCTCTTAATCCTCCTTCTCCTTTTCACATGAAACCCGTACATGTCAACTAACAAGTAATTTTAGGCAAAAGCATTATCTCTATTCTCATTAACATTATTGTACAATTGAAACTTTGTAAACTTAACAGAGCTATTCACTGCATTCAATAGCAGTAGGTGATACATAATAGATTAGATAATCCTTATTTTAAGGATCAGGTTGAAATAGTGAAGGGAATCTCTAGCCCCTAATGCTGTGCATGCATAATTCAAGTACATTAAATATAATATAAACATTCAGGCATTGTTTGGTATGTGCATGGAATGAAACAGAGGATAACAGTCAGTTTAAGATTTCATCTAACTCTCCCAATATCCCTCTAAATATCCCCTTTGCCCCATCTCAACCTCTCATAGCATGATGAAAAGGTGAACTTACACATGTATCAAATTAAGTACTACAGGACTGAAGAAAACAACATTAAAAAAAAACAACAACAACCTTAAAGTACTCAAATTTAAACAGAAATAAAAATTAAAGCTGAAATCATAAAAAGTTAAATATTACAAAAACAAAATCCCCTTTAACAGAGTAATCATATTCATTTGTTTCACCAGTGTAACATTTTTGTTTACAATATCAAGTACTCAAATGTAAAGCAGCTTATCATGGTAAAACTTGAAAAAATACCACAACAATTGGTTAAAGAACACAGTAAACAGATGTCTGGTAAATCTTAAGTAACTGAATCCAGAAATTATCCTAAATTGTTTACTTTGCAATATGCTTGAAACTTGAAGCCAAACATACATATGGAGTTTTCTACGTAGTTAAATAACCATAATTTAAAAAAAATAACCCAATGATGAATGAAAAAGGGATAAACAGCATATCTCTATTCTACCTGAAACTCTACAAACATTAAAATATTCCCCCACATTACCTTTCAAATTCTAAAGACTACTTGAAAATGGTTCATAATGCCCACAATCATGACACAAAGAGGAGAAATGGCAACAGTTTAAGGAGTTATCATTCTGGAGTCTTTCATAACGTCAGCACCATTTAAGTGAAATGATTCAAAATTGGCTTTCAACCTATCAGACTTACAAATAAGTACGATTTATTTTTTGACGTCACAGAAGTACAGTCCAACAAACCCAGTGACATTGATTTTAAAAATGCCTCTCTATATTGATCTTAAAAATACCTCTCTACATTGATCTTAAAAATGCCTCTCTACATTGATCTAGCTAAAAATAATAAATCAAACTAACCCATAATGATTGCCTTGATACATACAATGATTATTAATTCTTTAAAACTAAGATTTTCCTACAGGACTGCTTTTTTCAGGCTCATTTCCAATCTAAAAGAGTTGAGCTACAATTTGTGCTTTTTTCTACAAATTTTTGTTTCTTTATTAGCAAGAACCCTTAAAGTCAACACATTCATATATAAGTTGGCATAAATTCTACTTTCAATCTGGTTAAAAAGCTTTATAAAACTACACCTTTTCTTACAATAAAATCTCAACAATTAGCATTTATAATCTAAAGCATGCATGCCACAATCATTCAGTTACCATATGATTGAATACAAACACACATCCGCGCATAAGCAAACACACGTGAAGACAACAAAAGCCGACTTCTCCTTTCATCACAAAAAGGCAGCTGAAGACTCTGCATATTCAGTTCCCAGCAGACCACGACACAGGAGGGTAAATTCCTTGACCACATCGCGGGTCCTGCGTTTGTTCATGCGATCCCTGGAAGAAGAAGAAACAGAATTTTTTTTAAGGTTAATACCAAAAACGAACAGGCATAAACACTAGGCACATTAAATTCTTTACTTAGCTATTCTACTAACCACTATACAGAAAAATGAACAAAAAAAGTTCCTTCACCACAGTGATCACTTTATTTCCATTTTTTGGTTTTACCCCCAAGCCTTCTTTCGAAAATGAAGTACTCCTATTAACGACAGGAACGTATCACATTTCAAGGGCTGACAGCAACGGATAGATATCTCAACATAACGCGAAAATTGACCTTTGACCCTGTCTTTTCTTTTCCGCACTAATGCCAACATCATCACATGCTCCTAAAATCCTATAACCAAAGGGTGTATATCTCCAACTAATGCCAACATCATGCAACAGTTGCTCAGTGACCTAAAATCCTGCAGTAACAACATTGCATGAGGTGTATATCTCCAAGTTGTTCTCATTGCATGCAACAAGTTGTTCTCATTGCATGCAACAAGTTGTTCTCATTGCATGCAACAAGTTGTTCTCATTGCATGCAACAAGTTGTTCTCATTGCATGCAACAAGTTGTTCTCATTGCATGCAACAAGTTGTTCTCATTGCATGCAACAAGTTGTTCTCATTGCATGCAACAAGTTGTTCTCATTGCATGCAACAAGTTGTTCTCATTGCATGCAAAATTGTTCTCATTGCATGCAACAAATTTGTTCTCATTGCATGCAACAAGTTGTTCTCATTGCATGCAACAAGTTGTTCTCATTGCATGCAACAAGTTGTTCTCATTGCATGCAACAAGTTGTTCTCATTGCATGCAACAAGTTGTTCTCATTGCATGCAACAAGTTGGTTCTCATTCTGCAACAAATTGTTCTCATTGCATGCAACAAATTGTTCTCATTGCATGCAAAAAATTGCATGCAACAAGTTGTTCTCATTGAATGCAACAAGTTGTTCTCATTGCATGCAACAAGTTGTTCTCATTGAATGCAACAAGTTCTCATTGCTGCAACAAGTTGATAGTTCTTCAAAACTACAAAAAGTGGAGATATCCATTTGTTGCTGTCAGCCCCTCGATTTATGGAGCAAAAAAAAAAAATGCACTCAAGAATCCTTCTCAGATATTATGTTCCCTCAGATCAAAAGGCATCTTGCTGTGATTTTGTTTGAAATTTGTAGGCTTGCTGGCCTTATGTAATGGTTCCATTATGCACGTTTGTACCTTACTGTGTGAGATAAAAAAAATGCACCTGACTGACTACGTGTCATCTTAATAAAAACAAGGGACGAGTTGACCGAGTGGCTAAAGGCATTGCACTGTGACCCAGAGGTACTGGGTTCGAGCTCCATTTTAGGCATTTTGGGTTTTTCCTTGGGCAAGAAAATTTTCTGTAATTGTTCACTTGCACAACATGGGTGACTCCTGTTGCATCGAGTGTAACCCCAGTGATAGTCTATATTCCTCTCTCCAAAGAAATTGGAATGCCTTTCGGTGTTCACATGGATGGCACTAATTTTTCAAAATTATTTAGTAGAAACAATTGAAGATTATTGTGTGCTTGACAGAGGCCTCTCTTATTCCCTTCCCTCAAACAAGATTGAACTTGATGGAGATGACATGATTTGGAAATATGTTTAAGATCCCTTGGCTGTTTACAGGGCTGTCAGGGTAAAATTAAAAATCCTACCAAAAATCCGGAGATCATCATAGTTGTGGATGTGGGTAAAATCAAATCAAATGACATATTAATAACTAATTACTCCATAGTTTCATAAATAAATATTCTCAACTCTGCATAAACTTGTAATATCAAAAGTTAAATGTAAGCTTATTTTCAATTTAAAACTAAGCTTTAAAAGAAAAGACAGTATTATTAGAAAACAAAACTCACTTTAAAGACGAAGAGCTTCTGCTTTACAATTTAAAAAACCCAAATTATTTTTCTTCATAAGGTACGCTACCTTTGTAGATTTTTGACAAAATTCTCCTTGTCTTTTTTGAGGCTCTTGGAGATGGGTAGCCTTCATTATCAATCATGACTTTTAACCAAGCAAGAAGTTGGCCTGGAAAATTTTTGTTCAGAGACATGAAAACATCAGCAACAAAATCGACCACACCACGCTGAGATTCCCGCCGACAGCCTGAAAAACAAAGAGAGACAGAAGGCATCAATCGTATATTTAAATATATCAAGATATTTTCATACAATCAATACACTTCTTCACAATATGAACTAAAAGATTTCTTTATAAATCAATTAAGTAAATAAAGACATAATAGGGCTAATGAAGTTATTTATTTACTTTGCATGAAAACAATAAAAACACTGTCGATTAAAGAGAACAAATGACCAAAAACATCTAACGGACCAGTCCTAAGAATAAATAGTATTAGATATAATTAAAGACTCACTTGAATATCATTTTTAAAGGAGAGTGAGTCTTATTTGTTTGAATAAAACTGTCTATGAATATTTAACTGATTTAAAACATTGTTATTTTTGATGCCAGTAAAATTGTTGAAAATAAACTTCTTCAACCATAAAAAAATTGAGGTTCAATAGTATCAATAGCTTTTTTTCACCAATGACAAGTTGTGTATTTTTCAACGTGATAGAGTGGCTTACACTGTTTTAAACTGTTCACTGTATTTCTTGGCTTTAAACAGGTTGTTGACTTCTGTAAATTCTATTTTATTATATACCTATATATATATTTGCAGACTTTACGACATATGGTTTTCATCCAGTCGGCTCTGAAGCTGCTGAACAGATAATGCTCATATTTTAACACCACTTTTTGTGTATTACATGTGTATGTTTTAGGCATATTCTTAATTTGAAAAACATTTTCTTTTCTTTAAACACAATTCCATTGCGATTGCCGCCGAAGCCCACACTTTTCGGTAACCCCAAAGGCTGCGAAAAATTGGCCGCTGTTGACCCATCCATGCCCATTGTCCCCAGTCCACCGCTGAACAGATAATGCTCACATTTTAAGCTAGATCTAGCTTAACTGTTTTCTCTTTCTTTTTTTCAGCAGGCTAGCGCACATTAAAGAGTTTGCCCCACAATGAAAATCTTCCCTCTTAGATGTACCTCTACACTTAGATCCAGAGCTACTATCGACCTACTAAATATTAGTTGGCCGAGGTTGGGCTCGGATTAGAATGACAACCTGCTCATTGAGTGGGAATGCCAGCTTTTTTTTATGTTAACAATTACATCGTCATGCTTTAATAACAACCTACTCATTGAACGGGGATTCAGCTTGAGTATATATATAATATAGTATATGAAAAACATACCCTCATTAATCTGTCAACCAGAATGTGACCATTGGTGGTGACAATATTTTTGATGACTTCAGCCTCAAAACTGGCATTTAGGAATTCAATCTGAAAGACAAGAGACAAAAAAAAAATCACTTTTAAAAGACTGGAAAGTACTATTTAAAAAAATATATATATATGAGGATACAGATTTTTATTTTCATTAAAAGAAATAGTAAAGAGAATTTTGGACTGTCACTACATAATTTTGTTGTTGTTATCTAATAGCTGTATTTAATAATGATATTCCTGTGTTGCATCCATGTACAGAGTACTTTAAAGCCAAGAGACAAATCCAGGGCCTGAAGGACCATGACAATATGTGAAGACGTTTTTCATAAAAACAGGATAAAAACATACCCTCTCTATGTCTTTGTCTGTCTCGTTTCTAAATAGATAGATATATATATTAGATAGATAGATAGATTGTTTCATTGTTATTTACCCCATCCACCATTGCAATGATCTCAGAGTGATAAATAGATAGATGGATAGATAGATAGATAGATGGATAGACAGATAGATAGACAAACAGATAGAAAGATGGATAAAAAGTTAGATACATAGATAGATAGACAGATGGATTGACAGACAGACAGATAGATAAGGTCATTATACTCACCACAAAATTACAAGCTGCTTTCACTGTTGCACTTTCAGGCAGAGCCATGCTTAGCACAGCTGTGGACATGATTGGCAACATAAAAAAATTAATCACAGTTTGACAAATAAGTGAATCACGTTTGAAAACTGCAAAAATGCTAAGCATAGATTCATTGAAACTTACCCTGTCTACCATTGCGGTGATCTCAAGGTGACTTAAGAAGAAACAGCAAGATGAAATATAAGTGAAAGAAGGAAGGGAAGAAGTAGGACCTACCAGTAGGCGCCAACGGCCCGCACGAAGCATGGAATATTCCTGAATCAGCAAGAAATTATAAATATTTATAAATGGATGCCTGAGAAAGATTCTGAGAATCAGATGGCTCAAAATATTCATGAACGAAAACCTTTGGCAGAGAATAAATCAGAAACAAATAAAAGTAGAAATTAGTCAAGGAATATGGAGGTGGTAAGGGCATAATACCCTCCGAAAACAAACTCCAGCAATACAAAAGAGCACAGCGTCAGTGGAACCCACAAGGAGCAAAGAGGAAGGGAAAGCTATTGGTAACCTGGAGACGAAGTATTGAAAGGGACCTGGACTGGAAAGAAGCGGCATGCCCTGGAAGTAGCTCAAGAAGTTGGCAAAAGACAAGGAAAGATGAAGAGTGTGGCTATAGCCTGACAAAGGTGACAGACAGCGATGATGACGATGATGGAGACATTAAAATACAGTGTCTAGGAAACCAGACCACCAAAGAAAGGATGCACCGCACAAACTGTTTAGATCTACATTAAGGATCTTAAAGAAACTTTGAAGTGTCAGCATCTATTCTATGCCTTTCAGAGAAGAAAACAAGGTTGCGTCAATGGTAGTAATGTAACTTGTTTCAACTCTTGATAATGTCTTGGATAATAGTGCATTACATATTATCAACATTGATTAATTGAGTTCAGTTATGAACAAAAAATATTTTCTTTACACCAATTCACATACACACACACACACACACAAGCAATTCAAGAACTTTGTTTCTGTTCCTGTAGGTTGGTTAAAAAAACACTCACCTGCATGGAAGATGGCTGTCAAATCACAGTTGCAGTTTAGAAAGATTTTCTTGAATTTTTTCAGCGCCTGAAAAAATATTAATAAGTTGGAATTATTCAAGGAAGAACAAAACAAACTTTTTTGTTTCTTTAATAAAACTCAGCTTTAATTTTGTATGAATTATGAGTATGTGTTAAGTGTCAGTTTAATCTTTATTACAGAGTCATGCAAGTTTCTGATTCATCATGAGGTATTTAAAGATAACATTATTAAGTTGTGGCACCAATGTGAACTGGTTGTTAGGCTGCCAGACTGTGAGGTCCTAGGTTTGAATCCTAGTCATGCTAGATCCAAATTGTGTTTCTTAACAAAGATATTTAGCATGCACTTATCCATTTTACGTGACCCAGGTGCAAATGGGTACCAGCCTCAGATAGGAGAAAGCCAGTGGTAGACTAGCGTTTTTGTCCTGGAGGTGATGCATTATTACCCATTCCGCTATAGAAATGGGGATAAACTCCAGCTCTAGGCACCTTAATGGTCTTGGAAGGAAATAATAGTTTTGTTGTTTTAAATGACTTTGACTAAAGAATTCAAATTGTATGCATTAAGAGGAGATCACTTTATGCTCACCTGGGCAAGAAAACACATAAAGCCTTCAATGACATCTGTATAGTTATGAATTTCTGTGAAAAAGGATCAGACACAATAAAATTATTGACTGATTGACAAATAAAAATGCAAATGGCAGTAGCACAATCAATACTAAAAAATCTGCAAAATGAAGCTGAAAGACGAGTAAATGTGATATTTTGAAAAAAAGAGAAGACAGTCTTGGCCTGCTTATAAATATTCTAATTTTACACACTTAACACTGACTTGTCATTTAAATCACTCAAAGATTTTCTTTATATAAGATAAGAAAAGACATGAAATTATTAACATTGCAAATTGTTATAACTAGACATAGACATCCACGCACCTGCATTGAACATCTGGAGGGACCGAGAGCATACATTTTCAACAATTGCATGAGAGCAGGCAATAAAATCTTTTGGAAGCCAAATATCAATAATATCTGAAATACATAACAATAATAATGCACTGGATTACATGACTCTATGTTGTTGATGGCAAACAAATCTATAAATAAAATGAATTAAATACCAAACAGACAATTCTATTTTAAACCGCATACACGCACAAACCCAAGTTTGTATATATTTTGTAGTTCAATACCATAAAATTTTAAAATATTATTGCCAGTAGTCAATAACCCCACTAGTCAATAAATTTGTCCCAGATTTAAGAGTAATATAAATTTGTGACAGTATTCAGACACTATATCTGGTTTTTGAAGTAATGAAAACATAACATTTCTAAAAAATGTCACTGTTCACGTGAAGACTGACGATGATCAGAAAAAAACTCCCAAAAACCCAGAAACAGAAAGAACATAAGCTGCCAACCTGTTTGCATAAATCAATGACTGCGGTGGAAGGACATTTTTGGTACAAAGTGATGACTAGTTGTGCCAGGTTGCCTGCCATTGGAAGGAGGTGATCGAAAAGTTTCTGAAGAGCCTTCTTGTACAGATCACAAACCGACTGTCAAAAATTAAAGAAAAAAAAAGGAAAGAAAACAGAATTGTAAAAAAGTTTTTTCTAGAAATGTCTAAAAAATAAGCTTGTACTGTATGTATAGTGCTCTAATCTTTAAATATTTTTTAAAGCTTGCATGAGAAAGAAGGCAGCTATGGAAATTATATTATTTCAACCTAAACATACATGATCACAATAAAACATTCTAGAGTACATCAATCATACAACATGGTCATACCTCCACGATCCCTGTGTCAAAAATCCAAGCAAAGGCAATTTTTTCTATTGACGGAGATATTTTTTCAAGTATCACATAAATCTGTGAAGAAAATGATTAAAAAACAATTAGGATAAAAGAATAGACATGAACATGCCTCTATCATTTGTATAGCAAACAACAAACATACAGATAATGAAAAAGAAAAGAAGATGAAAAAGTCTTATATCTCCCACTAATAATCCCTAATTTTACACCATTAACTCCCAAACGAGTTCATTTCCTCTCTCTAGCCATTGCCCAGATCAGTAAATTATGCTGTAACAAGACTTGCAGGCCTGACAGTTGACAGCATGACAAATGGCTTGCACTGTAGCTGTAATTCATTCACATTTAAGCTGGCCAGAAAAAGGAATACCTTAAGTATCTTTCTTGAGAACACATCAAAACACTGCTTTCAAAATCAAACCCAGCTAATCAAGTTAAACATCAGTGTGATCAACTTTGGACAGGCAATATAAATAATGTACTCAAACATTGGGATACACCTATGATACATAGTTTGTCTGGAATATGTTGCTTTATATAAGAAATAAAGAGAAAGAAGAGCTTTGGAATTAAAAGAAAACCCAATTACATTACAATAGTATTTTTTTTTTTTATGGGAAAGGTAAGCATTATTTCAGAAATTTGTTGGACAAAAGTATCAACAAAATTTGTAGTTTTCAAATAACATCATTAATTTAAATAGGTCACCCATCTTTGGAGAAATAAAAGTCATGAACTCTTTCGGGCAAGTACTGAAACTCTCATACTGTCAGCATGTAAGAAATATTAAATGATTTTGGTAAGAACAATTCTCTTACGGGTTTGGGATCTGGGCTTGCTAATTCCTGACTTTTCATTTGCGCCTTAGGGGACGATTCCTCCTCTCCTCCATCTAACTCCGTGTCCAGGGAGCCAAAGAGCCAAGCAAAAATATTTACAGCTGTGTGGACTTCAGTACGAATCGATGGGCACGGCTACAGGATTATAAAGTAGAGAATACATAAAAATCAGACAAACAAATTGCCAGATGATAAATAAACTAAACTAAAAACAAGCTCATTTAAGGGCCTTAACCCGCATGGAGCTACCCGTTTTATGACACACTGTATGTTCGCGATTCACATTGCCAGAGGATTCTTATGTCAGCGAACAAGGTCGTCTGGGCCTAATGGCTGGTTTGTGTTTTTGTGCTGTGTTATGGATTAAAAAATCCTCGTAACTTTAGAACTTATGATGTTAAGATGTGAAACCTATATATTTTGATAAAGTGTTATTAATAAACCAAGCAACACTGGTGAGCTTGAAAGAGCTGTTTGAAATCCATGATAAATAAAGAGCAAAATACAATTGGCAACGTTTTTTGGTCAAAATGCTTCTTCTACTATCGGGTCTAAATTGCACCACATTGTCTCTTTGTAGCATCAATAACACACCCCAAACCCCACGGTATTTACAGAAGATACCAGTTTACTGTATAAAGTGGTGGTCAAGACATTCACTTCAATAAAAATTCTTACGTTCTCTGTAACAGAAGGGTCTAGTCTTCACACCTTGAAACCTAACACCTATCTACTTGGACTCTACCAAGATTCACTAATCCGCGAACAAGCATCAGCTTTCTCTAATATGATTGGCTGACCAATCAGAAAGCTAGTTTTAAGCTTTATTTGAGTCAATGAGTGGAAATACAATGAAAATAGAACACTTTGAGGGCATCCCGATCCACGCAGAAATATCCGGTATGGTTTGTAGGAAGAAGACGGATATAGCGGTCTTAGCGCTACGCGGTTTGTTAGTGAAGGATGGAAATAGCTAGTCACCGCGCCACAGGTGTTAATATTACCTGCTGCCATTTTCTTCTACTGAAAAATAAATGTTATGATAATTAACATATTTATTTTATTGACAGCAATTTTTGATGCTTCAGTACCATAGAAAAGTTATTTTTGGTTTCTTTTTTTCTTCTTTTACACCAAAGAGGTTAAGATCTTGTCTTCAAAGACAAAATCGAAAATTCATAGGGGAATCAATTTTACATGACATCTTCAAAACATCAGCATTACACTGCAGACAAGATTTTCAATAAATACAGTAACACAAGCAGAAAAACGAACCTGGGCCTCTGACAAAGTCTGGAGGTGTGAAATGTGTGGCGAGATCATCGAGTTTAAGTACAACATGATTTCATTGGGGTTCATCACTGACAAAACATGGCCAACACTGGACATAAGGCGCAGTAAATCTCTGGACTGATAAGACAATAATAAAATCAAGGCATCGATGAGTAAATACGACTCAGGACTCTTTCAAGGTAAAATGCATACATGAAAAATCAAATAGTGAACATTAAAATATTTCTCAAGCGTTAAAAATGTAATAGAATCACTTGTCGTATTAAAGGTCTTTATAAATGCCCTGAAATTTTTTTAGGAATAATTTTTAAAAAAAGAAGAAAGAAAATTTAATTTCCTACACTCACCATCAGTGCATTTGCCTCAAATGATTTCTGAAGAGAAAATAACAAATAATGAGAAATTTTATAGATAAAAAATAATGGCATGGTAAAAAGGAAATAAACAGTCTCTCACATTTCAACTGCCTTTGATGGCCTTGAAAGCAGATTGAGTCAAGGCAAAAGAACCAAAAAACTCAGGGATCCTATGTGCATGTGGTGCATCTTAAGCATATTAACAATCCTGTGAAGCCCTTAAAGGCTGTCCGGGACTGAACAATCATTGATTAAGGTGGGCTTAGTGTGATGGTAGTCTTCCAAACTGAGAATGGCGTCTCCAGACTTCCACTCCAATCTCTCTAAGTCTCTACCGTTAACATGGGGTTTCTTTCGTTGCAAAAAAATGTTAACCCTCACATATATTTATTTTTCAAGGTCTATACAGACACAGACTCAAAGCCACAAAAACGTACAGAATATGTTTTATATGTACTGGTTAGCAGCTATATTAGTGCATCAGAGAGAGCCTTACCTGACATGCCATCAGTATCTGATGAGCAAACGGCTGAATGTTGGTGAGATTTTCCCTGGTGATGTCCTTGAGGGCAATGGAGGCAGCCATTCCCACATCTGGATTGCTGATGCCTTGCAGGACCAACGGCAAGGCATAGCTTAACATTTCTGGGTGCCATTGCAACCACTCGGCAAATGAACCTGAACAGTACCAAAGCAATGATAAAAAGCTTAGCCAGTAAAGAATGACTTAAGAGCGTATCTTTGGGTAAAATTAACTCTTTCCCAAAAATGCCCAGTCACAATCCAACTACACACACTGATGTAAAGTAAAGTAGCGGTCCTGCAAGGCCATTATGGCCCATGGAACCGGAGCGTATCTCCGGTTCTACAGTGTGAAGCGATACAAGTGATGATAATCACCTACTGGACAGTGGACAGGACACTAGTCTGACAAAGGTTTTACTCCCAAGCTAGTAGTTGTACCCATTTTCATCTGAGTAGAGTGGGAAAAAGGCGTGTTATGTGTCTTTCCCAAGGAACAACACGTCGGGCCCAGCTTTGCCAGGATTCGAACCCGGGACCTCATGATCCCCAGTACAGCAGCCTGACCATTCGGCCACAGATGCCTTACACACTGATGTTGTGAATAAAAAGTGCACATTAATCAATTTGGCACAAAGTTACGTTATAGATCAGCTTTATTTTGTTTTCTTTTAAGGATCAAAGCCACTAATAACATATAAATACTGTCTTCTTAAACAATTACTGTGTATTCTATCAGCAGACAGGACTAAAAACAAAATAGTCAACAAAACTGCAACAGTTCTGTTCTCTTAATGTTGATATTAACTCTTTAAGCGATAAAAACAGTTCTGGCTCCATACCAGATTAATTCCACCCCTGCAAAAATGATAACATTTCAAAGGCACATAAACTTTGCTAATCATCCAGTGCTAGTTGCCGATCTATCGGAGTTTCCGCTTGGTTGTTCTATGTTCTGTGGGTGTTTTCTCACAATTTCAGCAGTACTTATTATCACTACGAAACCGATAGATCGGCGTTTGGCATAGAAAAACCTAGCAGAAGCACCAAATAGATCAGAGATCGGCACTCGGAGAAGTATCCTCACTTAGTCACTAGTTTTTTAAAATCTGATACAAAATAATAATACCAAATATTTTAAGGCTAGCATTGCAGTTCATGCCGTGAATATAATACACAAACCAGATTAATCCATGAGCAAAGGTTAAAAACTACAACCAATAACTACAAACAAATAGAGGAGTAATTCTAAAAATCATACCAATCATATTTAAAGCTGTAGATATCTGAATGGAGTTAACATATGGAATTTCTCTGAGTTGGGTGAAGAGTTTAGGTAGATACAATTTCTCATCGGGTTGAATGTTTTCTGAGACTGACGAAAATGCAAACATGACAGCCTCCAAATTCTGTTGATGGAACCAAATTGCAGTGATGGTGAAACCCTTGTCAAATAAAACCACATTAGGCACAAGTTTACAACCCAGTCATCAGAGGGTAAGAAAACAAATTTTTACACATGTTCTGAGTGAATTGTATTGTGGCAGGATTTAGAATTACATTTTGATTGGCATATTACTTTCGTACACAAACAAGGAAAATGATAGGAGTATCATCTTTCTTACGTTAGTAGGTTTTTCATTATGATGGAGAGTTTGCTTTCTAAAAGTTGTTTATAGGAATAAAGATGATACTTTTCAGAACTGCTCAGAGATGGGAATAAAGTGATCTTTTCAGATATAGAAACACAGATGACCTCTTTTTGATAGCTTTTACTTTAAGAGGACAACTTAGAGATAAGTTTCAACAAAAAAAGAAGTAATGTCTGAACTTCTTAAGAAGATGTGTGTAAAGAATCAGCACAGCTGTGGATGAAGGCTGTAAATAAAGTCAATGGTAGGGGAAGTGCAAAGAACTAGTGTTATTGTTTATAATAAAAATGATTTTTTAAAAAAGCAAGCGATAGACAAAATTGGGATTATTGACATGAATGGACAAAAAACACTTCTCATACTATAACGTCATATGTTTGCAATATCAAACACAATCTCAAAGTTGCAGTGTGTGACTTCCTGTAAACAACAAGCTATCACAATGAACCCAGGTTTGCATCCGAAAAGGATGCACAAGCATTCATCCCCACATTTGACTGGAAAAACATTTCTTGACCCTATTCCGCTTTTAGCCAGATTTTCTCTCATATAAAGATCTATGTTTCTTAAACGGAGACGATTGCAAAATTCTGAACATCCTGTTGAATAAATTGTTACAAAACATCCCCCCCCCCTCCCCTTCACACAGGCAAAATTACAATATATCAATTCTTTTAACAAACACATTTATTTCTCCTAAACCTGCATCTAAAGCATCCATATCAGCACAAAACTATCACACTTAATTAAATACAGTCAAATGAATCTTTAGTATCAACAAGAGAAAAACAAAATCCATAAACAACCATATGTCCTCAAATCCTAATCCTGGTTCTTTGACCTCATTTGACAAGGGATCAATAAGAAATGGAAAGCGCTATGAAATCTAGGAAATATCCAGCTTGAACAAACCTGCCATTCTTTATTGTCTCGCTTGAAATGATCTAATTGGGTCACCAAATGATTGACTAGCATTGCCAGCAATTCTGTTCCCAGGATTGAGTAAGTATACATCTGAAATAAGAACAAAGAATAAAATGTTGAAAGTACAGACTTTGAACTGCAATTAAAAAAAACCCCAACTAAATTACGTAATAGATAATGATAATACAGTAGTGACAGCCTAAATGCCCGGTGCTTGGGAAGCAGAGAAAAACGGGCATTTAGTGGCCTAACATTTAGGGCCAGGGGCAACAATTGTGGGGGTGGGGAGGTTGAGGGGTCGATCACCAGGGTGACCCAGTATGGTCCAGAAATTTAACATGTAATGCGAGAAATAGGGACACCTGGAAACCATTTAGTTCTTTAGCACTGAGGTGGTGACAAACCAGTGATCCAACGGAACAAAGGCTGTGCTGTATAGTGGGTGGAGTTATGAAGAGAAGACTGGTCATCTTTTATTACATTACAATGGATAGGTAATAAAGCATGGCATATTGTTGTGGGCATAAAAGCCCTATTAGCGAGAAATTACATTATGTATTATAAATAAATAGATTTTTTTTATTCAATTACAGATGTATTCTATGATAATTTAGAGAAAATGATACCTGCAGTTGCCGTTGATACTGGGCATTTAGGCGAAAATCTTGGTTTTGAAACGGGCATTTAGAGGGGCAATTTATATAGAAAAAATTTGGTTTCACTGAGATTGCGGGCATTTTGGCGAAACGGACATTAAGGCGGTGGGCATTAAGGTGGTCAATGCTGTATAGTTACAGAAAAAGAAGTAACAGTAATAAAAAATATATACTAGTACCACTATTCCTATTATTATTATTATTACTACTGCTGCTATTTCTACTAGTGTTACTACATCTAATACTCAATACCCTAAATCAGCATAACATCTCAGCTTTCAGTAGTTTCAGGTAGCTTAGGCATTGCTGAATGTTTTCTTTTTATGTAAACGTACAGGACTAGAGTACTCTTGGAAGACAGATTAACACCCACCCACTTTTTCTCTCAACTCCCCCCAAAGAAAAACAAAAACACCCCCTCCCCGAAAAAATAAAAAATAAATGATAATCATGACATTGATTAGGGGCAACTTTTCTTTTATGAACTGAAAATAACTCCCCAATTGTGCTATTTTTATCTAAGCCTTTTACTGTAACAAGGTAGAGTACTCACCAGTGTATCACCAATATCTTGTCTGTAGCATCGGAATTGTTCTTTCTCCTCTGAACATTGTAAAAATAGAAACATATGAAAAATTCATGCTCATTCAATAAAATGTGTCATGAGATTTTAGGTATTCACTTTTAATACTTTTAAAAAAAGGTTTTAAACACATGTTAACTTCTAACTCTTATAAAATTATCAGGATATGAATTCAGAAATCTTCTTAATTCTTTCAAGGAAGCTAGCATTAAGACACAAAGAAGACGTTTGTATAGCGTTGACAATCAATTTCAAATAATATCTAAAGCGATGAAAACAATGCTTGAAATTAATCAAGTTTCAGCAAAATTCCTGGACCACAGTAAATGAGGTAATATATTACAGCTGCCAACCCCATGAACAGAAAAAGTGGGAGATTGCTTGTCAAAAAAGAAGAGGGAAATATGGAGAAAAAAGAGTGTACAAGTTGAAATTGCTAACAAAATTAATGTCGAAAAGAAAAACAAACAAAAAAGCTAAAAAAAAAAGGTGTACAATCCAGAAAACAGCGCACAAATCTCCCGTTTCAGCAGTAGGTTGCAGCACTGACAATGAAGGAAAAGGTCAACTTTCAACAATAAAAAGGACAGCAAAAGACGTCTCGACACCATCTTACCTAATGACCATGAAGCATACTCTACATCAGATGGATAGCGTACTTTGATCAGCAAAACATCAATAAGAGAAAAATATACTGGCTTGAAAACCTCCATCAGCGGGTTTAAATCTTCCTCTGACTTCAATCCCAACTCATCCTGTGAAGCAAGAAGGAAATATTATCAACGGTCTGTGAATAACTAAAAGATAAGATAAGATGATCTTTATTTCTCCTTTTGGGAAAAATGTTTTAGTTACAAATTCATAACATTTAAAAAACAAATGATCATTTCTTAAATAATATAATACAAATTACATAGAATAATATATAATCAACAAGAAACAACTCTCTATCTCTCTCTCTCTCTCTCTCTCTCTCTCTCTCTCTCTCTCTCTCTCTCTCTCTCACACATACAAACAACAGTGGATAGTGACAATGACAACAGACAGTCACACCTATCAACATTAAAACACATTAGAACATCATGAAATTGTTTATTCTATGAATTATACATATCCAACACACGTAACTAGAAAGGTTGGAAAACAATTTTCAAGTTTTGAATAAAAAGAATAGAACCGATAGGGTATAAATGAGGACTCTGAACCCTTAGCCGTTCTCTCACAGGAATGGACGCTACAACCATAAACACGTGCACACACATACACACACACAAAGTCGTTGACCAGTCCTCCAAAGTGGAAAGCTATCACTACAATAATTGATTCCTTGATTGAAATTTACCCATCCACCATATGCAGTGATCTCAAGGTGAAGTTAGAAGAAACAGTGAAAGGAAAGAAGTAGGACCTACTAGTAGCACCCACCAGCCATCCACCAATCCAATCAACGTGTTGTCAGAATTCCCAAAATGAAAAAGCAAAACCTAATTTCATCCAAAATTAATCAACTATTGTTGTTTTACATTACAAATCCCCCAACAATATGTAAATTGTAAATGATAATGATGATATAATAATACTTTCATAGGCATGCGTTTCCATACAAAAAATGAATGTAAGCAACTCACTAACCTGTAATAAATACCAGAATGTAAAAGTTTGGTCGCTGCAACTTTCATCAACGGGAAAAATCCTGGTAATGCAGAGCAAGCCTGAAAAAAGTGGAAAAAACCCCCAAAAACTATCACCCATTTGATCGATTGATTGTTAAAGAGCTAAAATAATAATATATAAAGAAGCAAATTTATTGTGCGCCTTCCCTTGGGAGAGCTCGTCTTACAAGTACATCAACACATTATTATATTACATAGACAGTATACATATTGCATATCTGGATCTTTTCCCTGGGCCCATTAATTTCACACCCTGGATTAATATTGAATGAAATTAAAAGTTTTCACAAAGTAGTGCGTTTTCAAACAGAATTTGAATGTATTTAAAGACTCAGTGAGATGGATGTCCTCAGGTAACATATTCCAAATTTCAGCGGCCTGTGATTGTAAAGCTTGCTGGCTGAATTTTTTTAGATATAACCCTGTAATGTGTGCTTTACCTTTATCTAGTATTGTAAATCATTGAATGTCTCAAGCCTGTTTATCTTTAATACCACAATAGCTAAAAACTAAAAATCAAATCAATGTAAGTGACATCTAACAAAAAAAAAGGACCATTGGAATACTTTGGAAAATTAAAAAAAGAAGTAAAAAAAATAACATTAAAAAAAAGTCAAATCACAAGAAGAAACTCAACAGGTTGATGTTCATTGAGGAACTAAAAAGTGTGCATTAAAGTTGTGATTTATTTTGTTTTCCAATGGAAAGAACATCCTCATCAGAATGCTAAGAAGAGTGAATTAAAATGTATCCATGCTTTTGAAATAAGCAATGTAAAATTGGGTTGGGCAAAAAGTTAAAAAAAAAAAAAATCGAACTCAAAAACAAATTTAAAGACTTGTTGAATATTACACGTTTGAAAAACCATTTCACACAGATAAATAGAGATACACACACACACAGGTACGCTTGCCACTTACAATACCTTTCACTATTGCATCACCAGACCATGCTTTGCCTTCAACGAATTACAATAAACACAAACAAATTATATCCACAAGTTGTCACAATTCACCCACCAGGACCATTTGCAACAAAGACATGGTGTTCTGCTTGACTTCCTCGGGCCCCAATACTGACTCGACAATCAGCTTGGTGTGGTTCTCAGACAAAGCCACCACCACCCTGCATATACCCTCACACGTCTCCTGAAATACAACATGATGCCAACACAAAAACACATATTATCATGATGCTGTGGTCATATTTTAAAAATTCTTTTCATAGGTAAAGATATAAATAAATCTTTGGCTTAATAATTCTTTCAAAAACTGTTTTTAAAGAGAAGTCAAAAAACAAACAGCACTAAGTAAATTATTTTATAGAAATATTTCATTATATTTGAAAGTTATTGGAGAATTTTTTTTAACTTTAAAACAAAAGAAGAAGAGATATTTTTAAAACAAAAATTCAACAAAACAGATAAAAAAATGGCTCCCTTATTTCTTAATTGCTATTGAATTATGTAACTCAAAGACAACAGCAAATAATTAACAGATCGCACTTATCCCATAGTGCCCTGCAAGACACATACATACAATTACCTTTTCTTCATCCATCACAGCCTTGTTTAACATATCCTGAAGGCCAAGTACTTGAGACAAAATTCTTTGAATTGTCACAGAATACCTAATACAGAGCACAATAAGTATGAAAGCCAAGTGGGATGGGGAGAGAATTATACAATATATATGGCAAGGGATATCACAATACTAATATTCACTACGGGAATAAGAACTACTCTTAAAATTGAAAATAATATTTTTGAAAAGTGATACCGAAAACAAATCAACTAGCATATATATTATTTTCCCTCAAAAGAAAGAATACTACATAAACAGAAAAAAAAAGAATTAAGATATGAAAAGTAAATGTTTATAGTGGTAAAGTCAGACCCGCTTATTCCAAATTCGGTTTGACCAAATTCCGGTTATTTCATTTTTCTCTCTCTCCCATAACAAAATTTTTTCTATTTATTTCAACCGGTTAATCCAAATTTCAACCCCTTAGTCCACATTTTTTCCAGCCCATGGAGAAAAAGATCAAAGATTTGATTCAATCAAATTTAATCATAAATCAAAGCAAAACTTCACAATTGTACCACACAAAGGCCCCGGTTAACTTCAAACAAGGAAACGAAAAGATATCGCAACAGTCAACGCAATAGTGCTGGACATGTAAAACCTTTCAAACGTTAGACATTGTTGGTCGGTGCAAGCTGGACCGGTCACCCGTTGTGACATAACTAAGTCTACTGAAGTGAAGCGGCCGAAGGTGTAACGAGCATCACAGGAGAATGTGCTTCAAGCTGTCTAGACAGAAATCAAAGGAAATGACACCAATGGAGTGGCGATTCTAGCCGTTAACACAAGACGGTTCTAAAACTGGTCACACCTTTCATTGTTTTCTGTCTGATTGATTAGGATAAAAAGGGGATATAAGATCGTAGATTCATTAGTCGACAAGATTTCCTAAGCCCGTATATGAAATGCAGAGGAAGTGTTTGCACTCAATTTACATATTTAAACTCCCCACACCTGTAACAAGATAAAAATAAGGCATTTCTGGTTAATCCAAACTTCTGGTTAATCCTAATTTTTTTTACCGGTTTCCTTTCAATTTGGATTAAGCAGGGTTCAACTGTACTAAAAATGTTGAAATAAACATGGGAAAATAGTGTGAGAAGATTTGAAATTCTAAACATTGTGAGGAAATCAAGAAAATGTCAAAGCGCTAGCATGGCAAAATAAATAATAAAACATAAAGGAAATCTAAATATGTACATTTCCCACCATATCTATACCCTTCGCCCATAGGATACTTCTGCCATGAAATAATTGAAATAAAACTAATGCTATAAATTTAAGAAGAAATGCCAAGTGTTCAAAATGAATTTTTGTTTAGCAATAAGAAATGCAATTAATATTGTTGACTATACAAACATATCTCTGGATCTTTTTAGTATGTCAAGCTTAAGGTGCAAATGAAATGCATACTTGTAAGCTTCTGGGTGGCGAAAACGCTGACCAGTGTATCACAGGCAATGTCAAACAGCTGTGGATTGCGCAGGGAACTGAACACCTAAAAGGTCAATAAAATGTTGAAAATTGCAGCTAAAAAAAAGATGTGAAATTAATAGTACAGTAAGTTCAACTATTAATAATGAGTAATTTCACTTTGAAATGGTGCATCTAGCCATCTTAAAGCTAAATGACAGAGAGAGAATACAAAAATAACTACATGATGCATAAAGCTATAATATGAGCTACTGAAAAAGAAATAATTTTCTAAAGATAAAAAAAAAGAAAGAAAAGGTTCCATATTTTACAAGATTGACCACGGAACTACTTAATACATAGCTGCCAACCTTTTCAAAAGCAAAAACAGACTTCGGCCCGATTGAAATAATTTTAACTTGCATGACGGTCTGTAACATTCCTGAGAACATTGATAATTTAAGTAGAATTAAGTCCCTTTAAGGAAAGTAACAAAAAGCCTGCCAATCGCTGGCTGTTCTGGCAAAAGCGGCGGTAGTTTTGCGAACTCAGAATGGTGTCTCTGGGCTTTCATTTCGCTCTCTCTGAGTCTGCCGTTAACTTAGGTTTTAAAAAAAATGAATGGAATTAACCTTAATTTATGTACTTTTCTGGGTAAACACAGAGTAACAGATTCCAAGTCCCAAAAAATGTGCAAAATATGTTTTTTACATAATGGTTGGCAGTTATGATAATATAAATGAATGGAAACAACAGACAGGGCAAGATATTGAGGAAAGCTGGAATGACATAGACAAAAAGACAGAAGGAAGAGAAAGCTAGAAAAATTGGCGTGACTCCGCCTAGACTCAGGAACAAAGATTTATGGCAACTAATAACCTTGCCATAGAGAAACGGTCATGATGACCACCAGATAGATTAAGTCTTTATGATGAGAAGGTTGTTAACTTAGTGTTTTTGTTCTTGCTTTCACTACCACTGAAATCAGAAAGGGATTGTCTCCTTATGAGTTACAAACAGATGACAGTTCTAACTTTTGCAAAGGGGTGAGCGCTAACAGTGAACATGAACAGACGGAGACACAATAGTACAAAGATGGTATTAGGATATAATAATATACATATAAACAGAGCAGTAAGGCATGGGAGTTTTTGGTGAGTTTTTCTGTTGTTCTTAAATTTTTAAAATTTATTTTCTAGTAAACAATAAAGAAATAAAGCTGGAGAAGAATTTCTGTAGGATATACAATGATAAAAAGAAGAAAGAAAAAAATTGGCTCAACTTCAAAACTACATGGGAAAACCTCTGCATCAACCAGCACCCAATAAAGCCACCATAAACATTGTCCTACTGACTATGGAAAAACTCACCAAAACAGAACTCATGCCTCACTCCTTGGTTTCAAAACATATTTTCAAAAATATTTGTAAAACCTAGTATCCTAGATGGCAGATGGCATGATAGAAGCAGGAGAACAGATTCAAGCATGTAATGTGTGTCACTACAGATCATGTTGATAAAGAAAGGCTTCCTGTGTCTATACAGAACAAATTCAGCAGTGAGCAAAAGTATGAATGGCCTCATATGATTGAAAGAGAATCTGGATAGCACTCAGCTAGTGATAATGAAACCCCTCTGAACCAGAACAAAAACTCAAATCAAACCAAAATATCCCATTCCTCTGAACAAAAAATAAAACGAATACCTCTGAAAACGTAAGACTCTCATAACAGCAAAAACAATCTTGAAAACAGATTTAAAAAAAAAAAACCTAAACTTAAAAACCGCCCCACCCTTAATTCGTATATTGGTTACATTATTTATTTTTCGATTTGATAGAAAAAAAGTATCCTTCTCCATTCTGAGGTTAAATTAAATCAAAGACAGAGTTAATATAAAAAAAAAAAAAAAAAGCAACCACTTGATAAAAAAAAAAAAAGGGTGAGATTATATCAGTATAATAATATACTGGGTCAGGGAAGCTACAAACGGTTGTCTACTTATAAATATATGCATGCATCTCCTTGCAGCATGCAATGTGTATTTCTCTGGAATCTATGATTTAAACAAAGAAAAACTCACAGGAGACAAGAGCTGATAAGTTAAGACGCAACAGTTTTAATGATCTATGAACACCATGAGCTGAAAACGGCTACTACTAGCACCAATATCTGATTTGAAAACAAATGATTACCTGCTGGATGATAGGCTCGGCTCTGTCCATGGCTAGACCAAAGTCCACCCAGCGAGAGAAAGCCTTGAGGGCCATCTGGTATACTTCTAGAGGAGATTCATCTGTCAACAGCGACTGTAGGAGTGGTATCACTAGGAGAAAAAAACCCGTTGAAGACATTGAAAGCTACTGTAACTATACTACATTATGCTGACATATTATGATTATAAAGGTGGCTAAAAGAATTTATAATGTAAAGTTATTTTGTACAAAAAAATATAAAGATCAGTGCTTGACACAATTGTGGAAGAGAGATATAAAATAGAGCTAAATGAATTTAATCAAAGCTTGAAAGAACAAAAGAAATCTATGTGTGTCTTACACACAGCATCATTTCAGTCATACTGAAAATAAAAATTGATTGAGAGATGTTAGATGAGTAATGATCCGCTTCACAGTGGAAAGAATGCATTCATATCTGAGAGTCAAGAATGGTCAGTAGTAATCCAGAAACTTTTTTCTTCAAATTTGATTTTTACCCACATCAACAACTAGAGGTTATCTCATGGTTTTTGGTAGGATCTTTTAATTTTGCCCTAGAAACAGCCAACAGATTTTTAATGTGCAGTTTTGTGATCTACTTACAGGACCTCCTTTTTATCTTCCATCTCCGATGGGACTAGGTGTTGAATCAAGGAGTGGGTTTAACTCGAAAAAACTTGACATTATTTTTAAACCTGTCAGGCACAAACCCATGTGCTTTTTATTGAGAGATTGACACCTTCTCTTTGAACCACTGAGGCCCATAATCCAGTAATAATGGCTAACATAAATTATGGCTAGCTGCTACCACTATTTATATTCCAATGTTGATTTACTATGGGATAGCTTGAACATGTACTGTGCTCTAGCCCTTTGCTGAATGGCTGGCCGTGTAGTGCTTGCATCTTACAATCCTGTACCTAAAATCTTGCGGAATATATGAAAAGCGATTACTCTATTTGACTCCAAAAATCAAAGATTTTGCAAACTGAAGCACTCGTTTGTTAACACCTTTCTATTCATTCTTAAACAGTTAAGATGTACTTGTGGACTATAACCTTGGGATAATTTTTTCAGCATTTGGTATTTCACATCATTTTTATTATTATGACCTAGATTCTGTATCGTGTGTAGGGAAGGCTACATTGCAGCATGGGTAGGCTACCTTGCAGCATGTACAGCCTAGCCTACACACTGACCACACAACCAGGCAGTCGCAGTCTGTGTTTGCATCTAGTTCCCTCTACAGCTGATATGTCAGGCTGACCCCCATCCTAGTTAGCCCTAAGACCCAATTTCAGTTATAATGTCTTATCAACATCTGAACAAAGCTAAAGAGAAAAAGGACACATATATCAAAAGATTCAGACCCAATTTCAGTTATGTCATCAGCATCTGAGCAAAGCTAAAGAGAAACAACCCCATAAGCTTCATCTACAAAAAAACCAATAAACACATCAACATCTTAAATACTCTATAATTACTATGAATATAAACAAAAAGAACATAAGACTTCATGTTCATGTAAATTTGAGAAAATTTTCTCTCAAAATCAATAATCATACTTCTACTGTTCTTACATTGTAAAAAAAACAAAACACACCCAACTGCATACCTCTAATTCAATACCCATAAGACCAAAACCCAGATTGGGAAAGGGAACAGGAGAGAAAACATTTTGCATCCATAGCAATAAAGACCTTTCATAAAGTAAGTAAAAGAGAACACATTCACACAATATAGTGACAACATCAGAAATTAATACTTAACATAGAATAATCATTCCTTTCTAATTTATGATTAAATACACTACTTTCACAATTATTACTTACATATATGAATACAAGGCAGCAATCATTCTTTGTGAGTATTGTCACCTTTTGATAAAAGCTTTTAAACAATCCAGAAAATCATGAAAAGATACATAAATTTACTACAAATTCAATACACTAATACGTCACGATATGACATTAATCGTATTGTTAAAAAGAAGCAGGGAGGAAGGTATATAACAGAGAAAGACAGCATATCATTACCATGATCTAGGCCGTTGGTCAACTCTTGTCTCAGCACACATCGTCTATTCTGAGAGAGATTGGTGCTGAAAAACTAGAAACGGGAAAAGGAGCAGGGGGAAAAAAGACAAGCAGGAAAAATAGACTTGAGGCCATGTTAACTGAGAAAAAAAATAATAACTATAACAGTTGTCTAGTTGGGCATTGCTAAAATAGTAGAACTGAACTGGCCAGTTTGGTTTTGAGACAGATAGCCTTTGCGACCACTTCTATGAAACTAAGCCGGGTTTACTACATTATTTAAAAACAAAAAAAACAAAAAACAATTGCTATGATACATTGGACAGTGTGCTAAAATGAAAAAGAAAAAAATGGTGAAGTTACAAAATATGTGTGCTGTTAATGTTAAAATAAGTTTGACAAATGAAATAATATGATAGTATTGTTCTAGTTCTAGCAATGATGATCACTGCATCACAAGTGCAGCAACTTACTTGACCGTTCTTTGCTGTGAGGAGTTTCACAATTCTTGGTCTTTGTGGATAATCTTAGCTGTCTTACATAAGAAGTACTTTCTACTCTGTTTGGCGCTCATGTCTTCTAAAATTGGCATTTTTTAATAATGACTACGAAAAGAAAACAACAACTTTAAACAAAGAAAATTGCCCACAATGATATGAGCTTTTTACAATATCCTTTGTTGGTAGACCAGATAGAGACGTGATTGTCAGAAACAAATCATGGCTTTATAGGCAAATTAAAGCAACTAGCTGAGAAGCCCACCTCTGGTGGCGTTAGTTCTAGATCTAAATCTTAGTCTACATCATTATTGACGCTCAGGAAACGCTTGAACTCACCTAATTGCCCGTTCCTTCTGTCAAATTATCTTATCGTTATATAAAAAATCATGGCGTTTCCTTTTTTTGCTCTTATTCATATATACTGCCTATAAATGAATTACTATATTTTCAACCTTTAGAATCAATGAAAATGAATAGGCCCATGCAACTCTACATCAAATTTTGAGCTAGTGTGCACATTTTCGGTTGCTGCATAAAAATATGATTCAGCGTTACACAAACCACTTCTACGTCAATTATATATAGAAGATTATAAAAGCCAGGTCAAAGAAAATACTGAATTTACAATAATAAATACAATTTTCTTTGTCTTTTTCAGTGTTGATATGAAATGATAAATCTTTGTAATGCATTGCACATGTCTGACAAGAAAAATACATCTTAATTTATGATGACAGGGCCAACAGCTTTCCTTCACCATTGTGTTACTCGTATATAATATAACTTTTTTCTTTTTTTATCAGTTCCCATTCTACCTTTCGGTGTATGGGTTCAGATGCCCAGATGATCTTTCTCCTGGATGCCCTGTCCTGGTATTTTCTGTTTCCTTCCCAAAATTTTAATTTCTATGCTTTAATGCCTCTTTTATATCTTCTTTGCACAATCTCCGAGGTCTGCCTTTTGGTCTTTTACTTTGGGCTTTAGCACTGTATACTGACTTAGCTATTCTACTGTCATTCATTCTGTTTACATGCCCAAACCATCTCAATTGATTTATTTCTATCTTAATTTTTATGTCATCTGCTTTGGTTTGATATAACATACGTAAATTCTTGACAGAATCAGTAATGCATCCATATGCAAGCTGGCCAACCGTATAATTATAACCTGATTTTTCTCAATGGTAATGTGTGATTACCAAGAACAGCATTGATATCATTATTTTTTCTGTAGTCATCAACGGTCCAACAACTTTAACATAAGACAATTATCATTTTCCCCATCTTTCAGATTAATAACAAATTTTATTACTTCAGTAACGTTGGTTTGATCAGCAGATGATTTTCAAAACAGAGTCCTGATTTACCTTTTTTCGGAAATAAAATCAGAAACTAGGAGTGAGACTTGATAAACACTTCTGAAGAGCTATGTGTTGACTAAGCCTGATAACAGTGTTTTGGAGAAGAATTTATCTTATGAGAACGCTAAACTAAAGATATTATGATCATGACAATGCTCTTGGATCATGACATGCATCTGACATTCTTCAGACGTAAACAATTCCTTTTGGTCAATTTTGAAATACTTTAATGATGAACTACTGAAGATAAAATGAAAGTGTTTTCATGCGTAACAAGATTCTATGCCCCAAAAATACTAGTCTAGCATGTCATGAATGGCTTGATATTAAGTATACTGCTCCAGAGCAGATTACTTCAGTTAAAGTAGATGTGAAGCATGTGTTTGATTTTCAACCCTGAGCAATTTTACTGTATCTAGAGTGATGCTTGAGAGTGTTCATAATTAAAGAGTGTATAGATGAACACCTGGAGTTCTCTACTGAATGAAACAAAGAAAACACCAAAACAATGACTGAAAATCACTGCTCGTATTTCCATTTTATACTCTGACTGGAATAATGTATGGAGAATGGCCAATTGTCATATTCATTTTACACTTTATGATAAAGGCTCTTTGAAAGGTGGCCTGTTGATCATGCCTTCATTTGACCTTTTCCTACATCTAGTTAAAATCAACTTTTCGCAGTAAGTGTATTGTGCTAAATGTGGGTGAAATGTGTTAACCAGTTTTGAACCTTATACATTCTTTTTTTGTATGGATTTCTTTACAGGTGTTTCTATATCAAGTCAATCTGTTTCAGTCTCTTAAGTTATTATTTTCAGAAAGAAAATACAATGCTGACGTCAGTACAAGAACTAGTATTCTGCTCTTCTCATCCTATAGCAGGAATCCTAAAAAAAACCAACTATATATATATATATATATATATATATATATATGAAGCAACTAGCTCTGCATATGAATAAGTAAATTTTAACAAAATCAAATGAAAGTAATAAAAGACGTGTCTAAGAATCGCTAAGATTACCATTTCCTTTCTCACCTCCAAATACATACATCATACACATCACACTTATGTTTTATACACTTATTCTCATGACTCTATTACTATTTCTTTAGGTAAAGAGGGACCCGTTAAAGATCTTGCAGTTAGCTTTTGTTCCACAGCTCTAAACAAACAAACATTTGTATAAAAAAAAACAACAAATTGAAATCAAAACAGAATCAAAATCAGCTGATCAGCTGACTGTAGGCAATTAGTAATGGCAGCGTGGTCAGGTCACCATGAAAGTGACACATGTAAGTGTAGCAGCAAATGTCGATTGGTTCCACAGCTGATGCCATTAATTGATTTCAATGACCAGCAGCACACGAAACTTGATTTCATAATATTTATAGCATGGTATGATCATCATCAAAACAATCAGATTGAGTGAGATAGTATTTGTGACTGTCTACACAGCAAATGCAGTGGATGTTAGGATATCGATCTATGGGACATCATATTCCCTTACAGTACATTGGCAAATCTTGTTTATGTCTACAGACTTGATAAATCTGTTTCTGATTGAGCTGTACAGACAAAATATTTGATTCTCCAGTAATGACAATAAAAAATAAAGCAAAACATACAAATATACAGCTACTTCTAAAACAATGATATGTACCACCAAAATTTTCCGCAAATTAAAAATAAAAACACATATTTAATAAACAGAATAAAACTACTATCTACATAATACAAAATGATCTACATTTCACCAAACTATTAAGGCAAATAAACAATGCACTACAGTAAAATTCCAATTTGATGTAATTACAGAAACACAGACAAACTAAATATGAGAACTCTGCCACAACCATTTCAAATCTATATTTTTTTTTCCTTTTTTTTCCAAGAAACTGTATTATTAGAATCTACAGTGCAACAGGCCAACAGTGCTGTAACAAGGCAAAAAAAAAAAAAAAGTACTCAAGAAAAAACATGTTATAATTTTGAATTACCTCTTCTGGAAGGACTGTGAGGATTTCAAGTAATATCTGACATCTTTTAACAGTCTGTAAGAAAATTAAAATCATTTTACAAACGTAATCAATTACATTTTAAATACATGACAGAAAAAAGTCTCAGGAATATGTAGTAAGGTAAATTTAGAGAAGAAGTAATAATACTTCAATAAGTAGATTTTTTTGTTAATATTTTAGTGGGACAGTTACTTCCTCACAATGTTCTAATTAGAAATAATATACAGAAAAAAAACCCCACTTACACTTTAACAACAAATTAAGCATGTCTGACTACCACAAAAACAAAATTGACACCACCCCGCCCCCAACATCACAAAAATATTATCCAAACACTAAAGAAACAAAACAACACATAAATAATTCTGTGCACAGCCTTTTTTCATGTATTAATCTCTTTCTACAACTGCCTTTGACTTACAGGGAGGGATGCAAGACCATCCTGCTGGAATGTGGAGATGAGATTCTGTATAGCACTTGGCCAATTGTCTGGAAGTAACTGTAATATCAAGGCTGACAACTGGATGGAGAGGTGAGAGGGTTGGAGTGGCATTGGGTGGGGGCAAGAATAGTAATGAAAAAAATTAATTAAATTCGATCTCCAGAAAAAAGTCTAAAGAAGAAGATTTGAACTGCAAATGTAAGACTGATGGACCATGTAGATGAACAAATCTAGCAGATGCAAAAACTGATGTATAGATACACGAAGCGCGAGGGATGGAGAAGGGGGGGGGGAGGGGAGAGAGAGAGAGAGAGAGAACGAGATAGAGATAGAGATAGAGAGATGGGGAGAGAGAGAAAGAAGACTCAAATTAGTTCAAGGACAGTCAATTGAAGGAAGTCCTTGGAGAAAACATTTACCAAAGAATTGTGCAGAATGATAAATGAATGAGAATGGAGAAAGTTGTGATTTCACATCTTATAATGTACATACCCCAACACACAATCTGGTAAGGATAACTTTTGGTCCGGATGAAAACTGTATGATGGTTTCTAGAAGCTTGGATTTCAACGATTCGTGTTGTTCTGGTGGGACTTCATGCCTGTGTTATTTATGAATAAGGCGATGTGTGTAAGGCAAAGTAAAGAAGATCATGAAACAGGAAAGTAATTAAAATGATGCTGTCATTTAAGGTAGCCAAGGGTAATAAATATTCTGATTCATGCAATTTCTCCCTTACATATTTGAGAGAAAGAGGTAATTAGAAAGTTTATAGAGCATCTCTACTACTGATGCCGTCTCTGTTCTTTAAATACATCCCTTAATTGTTCCAAAATATCAATTGACTTAGTATCTAAAGAACTGATTCAAATTGGTTCCTCCGTCAAATTATATCTTTCAGATATGAACAAATGCATGTATTTGTATGCTCATTAATGATGTTCTCTTATGAATGAGGTTAAAGAATTGGATGACACATCCACAATAAAGTCTCCTAAATAAAATAAAAAGTATCCTAAACATGACTTAGAAATATGATTTCTCAAATACAGTAGTAGCAGTCTAAGAACATACTGTCTGGCAGATTGAAAATTGTGCTGATATGCAGACAGTGCTGGTAAACGGATATAACTTTATGCAGCCCATAGCTATTCATTTCTAACTGACAAGCATACAACAAATCAATGGAAGTTTTCTCATGCACCAACATCACATTGAAAGGACACACGTCTTTGATTTCATTGACAACGACTGGCCTCAATTTAAGCAATGGTGAATTTAGACCATTGTTTGTTTGCCTCTACGCAAAACATCGTGCATCATGGCGCAGCACTGTCCGGTGGATAGAGTAAGATTCACTGGTAACAGCCTATGTAAGACAATGACCATTACCTGCCTGGCGCCGGTACATAAAATTAGAACCTTGCCGTCTGGCAGGTAGAGAGTTCTCTATCAGCCCCTTTTTATTATGGCTGAGAGGAGTGGCTTGATCATTTACACATCTGATGAGTTAAGTATGTGTTAAAGATCGTGTTGTTACCCGATTGGCGATCCAGACATGTTGTTAAGGCGCAACTTCGTATATAAAAAATCTTTCCGAGAATAACATGCTCGTATTATTATTAGGCGGCTTGTTCTTAGACAGCTACTACTGTATACACTATTGTTAAAAATAGGTGAAGCTTACCAAAACCGACGATTTTTAACATGCAAACAACTTGCTCCGTAATACTGCACTTCAATACCCTATTTGATAAAGAGACAAATATTTTCATGAAGAAAACTTGCACACAGGTGATAATGAAATAATAAAGCAATTACATTACTACAAAGTATTCTGTAAAGACAAACAGCAGAGGCATGGCTCATAATGCACTCTCTTTTCTTAGCAAGGCAATGGGTGCTGAGATGGATTCTGTTTGATGCCCAAAAATGTTTTCCATATATTCCTTTGTATTTGTTTCTTACTTGCTCGTATGGGGCTTTCATATTTATTTCACGTCGTTATTCATAACAAAATAATCTGATATATATGACACAAACATGCCTATCAATGTAATATTTGCATACAGAAAGGTGAGATCTTTTTAAAGCATCATTAATAGTATAGATAACATTATCATAATGCAAGCACCCACCTTGCTTGGACCCATAAGCCCCAGCAAAAAGACCATGCTGAAGGAGATATCTGTGCACCTGTGAGCCAAAAGTGAACGTCACTTTGAAGACTTGGATTGAGATAAAAACTGCTTTACAGCCTGAAGAAGAAATATCACCAGTAAAAAAAAACAATTTCATGAAAAAGCTCATTTAAGGGCAATTATAGATAGTATAACTATCCATGTGTTGATTTTACAAAAAAAGACACATTATATATATACATAAAATGTTGCTGATCTCAAGAGTAATGTTGATTTCAATTTCAAATTTGGATGAAGTATTGAATGTCATGTTAAATGATGTTTTGTATTCAAATATGTGCTTAAAATTGCAATGATTACCAAAATTCACATTGTACCGTAACAAATAAAAAATGAAGTCAAATTTAATAATCATATTTAAAATTTTGAAAATTTACACTGCCCAATAATTTGATTTCATTCAAATCAACCCTGATTGAGGATTATTTTCAGAGAAGATCCAAAAAATACAAACATCCACTTACAGTGCAGGCTTTCCTAAAAATAATCCTTTCCCTGAATGTATCTTAACAATACGGACATGTGATAAAAAAAAAAAGCATTAAAAAAAGAAAATCCAGCTCCCATAAAAATAGGATGAAAAGGTCGTTAATACACTGTCACATGAAATCATATAGAAAGGCGATTTATAAACAAATCACATTATTAATTTATATGTTTATATGACAAGCCTCTCTTACCTGTTCAACATTGTCAGCAGTATACTCCATAGCCATGTATGTGTGTTGTTGAATGAGGTAGAGATCAAGTCAGTTGATCTCTGCTCCAGGCGTACACAAAGTAGCTGAGGTTTTTTCCTATGCAAGAAGGAAAAACTATCAAAAATGAATTCTCGTACGAACTGATTTTCAAATGGTAATGATACAATAACTGAGACAGGATGTTGGTTGTGTTTGACATTTCAACTCTACTTAAAATCTGTGTATCTCTTTAGAAGAAATGTATCAAATGTGTGTTAGACTAGGAAATACACAACAGCAGAATCTCCATATATATAGCATTACCCCCTTTCAGACCACAAAAATGAGTACATTGTAACCAAGGTCTGTTGTAGCTACGGTTTTAAAGGGAAGACATTAGATTAATTAGTGAGTGAATATGAAAATGGAAATCACTGTGTTCCTACACACTATGGTCTTACCATGGATTTTTATTGGTTGGAAGAAATTATACATCATTAAATCATCCCAAAGATTGGACAGAGGAAATCAATGAACGTGATTAAATCTAACCCAGCCCATTGTCATTGTATCTAATATTACATGAGATAATAAAATTTTGCCTCAAATTCAACCTGCGAAATTTAAGCGGCCACAGAGAAGGGTGTCTTGCCACTTAGGTCCCCAGATACAGGCATTACAGAAAATGAGGAAGACACATGGGTCAAGCTGTAAACATCGTTTTTAGCTTACATGGCGAAATGTACCAATCAGGCCCCAGTGAACGTTGCAACACCAATACATTTGCTAATATTATGCCTTCAAAGGGTTTGGCAAAAAGAGGCCTATTGACATCAAAGTTTTAGTTTAACCCAAGAAAAGCGCAGCTTTTGCCCAGATCACTTCCAGCAGAGAGGCTCACCGTGGAATGTGAAGCCAGCACTGGACATGTGACCAGGCGATTGACACCCTTTTTTTCTAGATAAAGAGCTGTACAGCTAGCAATATGTCTTAGTCAAGACGGTAGCGGGAAGGTTACGTATTTATCTGGCATGTTATGTAATGACCCCATGGAGCGTGCATCTTGTAGCCCTGGCCTTCTCCATCCAGGCAACCATGCTCTGTCATTGAACGTAAGCGAAGGTAAGGCTGGCTCTGACTGGATAATTGACATCTGATCCTGCAGTCACTATCCTAACACTGTGTAGAGCAGGATATTTTGTAGTCATGGCGTTAGCTTGAGGAAAGTTACGCCTTTATCATTATATAACAAAATTAATTTTTTGATAGATGACAAGGTAAATTAGTCCGACGTATATTGTTTTTCCTCAATAAAAGATATAATTTGTTACATGGTATGCACTGTATTGGAATGTTCCCTTATTGCTCAAAAGCATGGTAATTTAGCATACTCTCGCTGAAAGCCATGTGTTTGTCGGGCTCTCATATTCTACATGTCAATACAATGTGTGAAATTAGAAAGTCAATACAGAAAGGATTTCAACTTATCAATGTGCAATGGACCCCCCCCTCCCTCCCCGATACACACACCCCATCCTCTCCTACACATTACTGTCTTTACAAGAGCTTGCAATTTTCTTATGTCTTAACAAAAAGTCAGCAGACGTTTATGTTTCAAAAGCTTCTATATCTATGGTCGCATAATAGCGTAGTCCATTCAAATTACAGGCAAATGGCGGGAAAGTGGATGGTTGAGATGAGATTTCTTGTGGGAAATTCCATTTCCCAATCTTGCTGTGAATCATTTGTCAAAGAACAGACTTCTGGAAACTCCTCTTTCTTTTATTATTTTTATTATCTCTTTCTTGTTGGTCGGTAGGAGCATGTGGCAGCCTCAGTTTTATTTATCACCAACATACAAACCATGAATTCAATGCCTGTGGCTTCTAAGCAATGTTAGATCTACGAAATAAAGAGGGGATGATCCTTTTGCCACCCAGCCTGGTCAGCTAAGATTCTGGACTGCCAGTCAAAACACGTGCTGACATGCAAGTGTCATTGGGGCATCTGGTGTTCAAAATTCCCCTCTACCTAGACCAAATCCAGGCTTGATTTGTATAGTGTGGGACATTTTCATTTCAGTTGAGTTTTCTCTCTCTCTCAGTCTGTCTGTCTTTCTCGCTGTTTTCCTCCCTACTGTCTGTATATTTCTTTCTCTCTCTCTCTCTCTCTCTGTGCCTGCCTGTCTGTCTATCTCTCTCCCTTTCCCTCTCTCTCTGCCTCTCAGTCTTTCTTTGTTTTTCTCTATCTCTCAGCTTTCTGTATGTCTGTCCCTCTGTCACTTTCTCTTTCTTTCTCTCCCTCCTTCTCCTTGGCTTTGTCTGTATGTCTGTCCTCTCTCTCTCATTTCGTCATTGGTCAGTATTACACATTCACCAAGACAAATGCTTGTTAATCTAATAGTATTGAAATGGGAGGACCAATAAATTTACAGTTCATGTAAATGTGTCTTCACAGAGGGCATGAGATCAATGTATCCAATGAAGATGCTTTCCGTTGGTCAAGCATAATGCAAGTTTATTAGCTAATCAATAAAAGCTAAATGCCAATCAAATGAGAAGTTCACATTCCAATTTCAATTGAGCTCAGTCAGTTACTATAGTCCTTGCAGGGCTATACACGAGGGCCAAATTTCACACCTGTTGCCGGCCACCGGTCAGAGGTGTGGCAAGTGATGAGCTTAAGCAGGCCAGGCCTCGGGTCTGGTCACACCTCAAAAAACGAAAAAAAAACGCACATAGCCTACATACATGTATGTCATGCGGGCTTCTCGGGTAAAAACCCAAAATGTACATGTACGTCCTGCGCGCTACTTAGGTTAAAAGATTATTCGCATTGATTTTTTGATTTTACAGAAAGAAAAATGTTATAGATTCTAGATCTAGACTAGATCTAGATCTAGATCTAAGTGCCTTGTTACTAATGTTACTCTTGTAGTCAGTGTAGTCTGCATATCTCTATCTAGATCTAGAATCTATATTATACCTCATAAACGCACCTAATGCAGATCTTAATGTAGACTGAACCGCTTAAAATCACCCAGAAGTGTTAGTAGCACAGAATGTAACGAGACCCCATTCGTCCATATCACCAGTGACACAATTACTTATTTACTATATTTTATTATTGAACTCTTGAGTAAATGTCAATAATTTCGTCCCTCTGTGAATAGTGAGCACAAGAAAGTCACAAGAATGGCCTTGTTTCATGCATTACATCAATTTATGTTTACATAATATTTAAATGATATGAATATACGACAGATTAGTTTAAAAAGTCACCTTCAAACTAAATCTGAATCTATTTCAACAAGATCTAAGGACCTCTCAAGTCCTCAAGATACTCCCCTCGCCATCTTTATTATTATTGATAGATTTTTGCCAATTTACCGAAACGCCGCATTTCCGAGTGGAATTCCATTCTGCCGAAAAAGACCGGACAAGAAAGAAAGAAAGAAGCTGAATAATTATGACAAGATAAGAACTTTGTTATCATACAACCTGCGCGAGAGTCGATTAGGCTACCGTCCTTGACATTAATTTGTCTGTCTAATGATATGCATGACTTCATATTGTTTTAACTGATCGTTTTAATCTCAGGAGAGAGAGAGAGAGAGAGAGAGAGAGAGAGAGAGAGAGAGAGAGAGAGAGAGAGAGAGAGAAAGAGAGAGGGGGAGAGTAAACATATCATCTGATTATCTGATGGACATTCTTTCTTTTGTTCTTCTTCTTAAACATATCATCTGATTATCTCTTCTTCATTCTTCTTTTCTTCTTCTTCTTCTTCTTCTTCTTCTTCTTCTTCTTCTTCTTCTTCTTCTTCTTCTTCTCCTTCTTCTTCTTCTTCTTCTTCTTCTTCTTCTCCTCCTTCTTCTTCTTTTCTTCTTCTTCTTCTTCTTCTTCTTCTTCTTCTTCTTCTTCTTCTTCTTCTTCTTCTTCTTCTTCTTCTTCTTCTTCTTCTTCTTCTTCTTCTTCTTCTTCCCCTTCTTCTTAGTATTTGGAAAAAACAAACAAACACAAACACACACATAAAAAGAATAAAAACGACACATCAACTACTTGACACCTTACAAATTAAACCACTTCTTCGATACAATGTTTAATGTTTTCTCTCCCTTCAAAGTCATGTGCCTAGTGAGGATAACTTTACTATGGAATATAACCAAATGATTCGCCTTGCTGCGTTATATATATATATATATCTATGTCCACAAAACCGTCCCACCCTATCAGAGAAATAGCAGTTTCTTATACATTTTTAAACTCATTGGATAATAGATAGGAAAGGAATAAGTGAAGAATAGGCCAACAAACGGCTGTCAGAAGATAAAGACAAAAATTGGCTTATTTTATCCAGTTAAGGATCGTGTGAATCGTACTGTGTCGGCTGTTGTTGTTTTTTTTTTGTTTTTTTTCAAGTGGAGTTCAATTCAAGGCCGCCGATTTTAATATATTTCACGTTTGTTAACAGGCATATCGATTTATTATGTATACAACTAAAACCAGTATCGTTTGACTGTACGATGCTCAGTATGTTAAACTTTAATGCTGTCATTCAAAAAATCGACAATAACTTTCTATAAGAATCCATTTACTTAAATACTAAAGATAGTAATAATAATGATACGTAAGTAGTAGTAGCAGCAGCAGTAGCAGTAGTAGTAGTAGCAGTAGTAGTAGCAGCAGTAGCAGCAGCACCAGTAGTAGTAGTAGCAGTACCAGTACTAGTAGTAGCAGTAGTATTATATTTAGCAGCAATCAGTGCAGCAGTAGTAGTAGTAGTAGTAGTGGTAGGAGTAGTGGTAGTAGTAGTAGTAGTAGTAGTAGTAGTAGTAGTAGTAGTAGTAGTACATTTATTAGTAGTAGTAGTAGTAGTCCTATAGTAGTACATGTAATAGCAGTTGGTGTTGTAGTTAAGTTACATGTATCAGGTAACATTATCATAATCGCTATTATTGTTACCTGTATTATAACTGTTGAAGATTGTCATTGGTCCGTCTATGCACATTACATGAATATAAATGAGTCATCCGCTACAAGTGTTTCAGCTGAACCAACAAAATGTCAGTACATGTATTACATAATTCTAATATTATACTCTAATCATATTATGAATGAAACCTTCAATTTTATTCATCTTGTTTTGCGTTATTGGTATAATTGTTTCTTTTTACCCTACGATGATTCTGAAATCATATTCGTAAAAAAAACAATCCTACTGGATGGAGGTTTAGACCATGGTAGTGCATTGAATTTCGGACATTCGGACGTGAAATCATGATCAACCATCATCATCCTCTTCATCGGCAGCAACATTAGCAACAACAGTAATTACAGCAGGGTTCACATCGTCAATGTCATAAACAACATCAACGTCATTATTGCTACAATGAAAAAATGATGTATGACCATCATCATCATCATCATCATCATCACCATCATTTATTATGTTATCATTTATGGTTGCAACCATCGATTTTCTAAAACAGTTTCATGGCTTTCTCCAGTATTTTCCTGCCTATGAATCGATATTTCAAATAAGCTCTATCTCCATAAATATATCTTGTTGCATTTGCAAAGAGTTTTCTATGAGTAAACAATACCTGCTAAATTTAAATAGCTCACACTCATGTCCTTCGACCAACCCGATATGACCCTTCTACACGTTAATCAAACTGTCAAATCCTTTCTTCAACAACGTTGTCATCGTTGTCTGTGTTTCACTTCTGACTTCACTTCTTACTTGTCCCTTAATCTGGGGCGACCGTGGAAAAGGGGGCACCATCGATGATCTGGCACCCAGATCCTTCCACTCTTCTCGTTGTTTTGCCTTTCTTAGAGTGTTGATGAGTTTCAAGCTTGTCTATTTACGACTGATGTTATCTTCCCATATTTTAATATACCTCTCTCTCTTTCTCCTTTGGACAGTGCGTTGTAGGTCTTTACAGGTCCGTCTCTTCTTGTGACATTATGCTCTGACCATTTTAGTTTCGGCTTCTTCACGGTTGTTAGATTTAGAAGATATTCGTATAGCTCAATGGCTTGTTGTGTTCTGCTGCGAATTTTTACGTTCTGATCTGCGGTCTTTACAGAAGTTGTCGAGGAGTCTCCGAAAGCGAATCACCTCTTGTTGCTTTTATTCTTTTTCCCAGATTTACAGTTAGGAGTACGATTCGCAAGCATATAAGAATATAGATTTGACAGAGAGTTTTGATTTAACTTTACCCACACCCACAACTAAGGTGATCTCAGGGGGTTTTTGGTAGGATTTTTTAATTTTGCCCTGATTTAAACAGCCACGGGATCTTTAATATGCACAGTGTTGTTATTTGCACACTGGATTTCTTTTTATCGTTCGTTTTGATGGATAGGTGTCGAGCTACCTACCTGGACCAGGCACGGGGGGGGTTACTCTAACGAAAACCCATCGAGAAAAAAAACAACTGTTCAACCTACCGGGGCTTGAACCTGCGACCTTTTTGGTTGAGAGGCGGACACCATGCCTCTGGACTACCGAGTTAACATGATAGGGGAGAGCATATTAAGGGGGGCGGCACCTGGACTGGCGAGTTTTGGACCAAAAGGTTGATTTTCTGTTCTTTGCATATTTGGGTAGAACGATCATTTATCTACAAGTTCATGGCAGAAAAATGTCCATACGACGTACAGTTTAAAAAAATAAAATTTGTAGGCGAGGGTAGGTAAAAACAATCAAAATTTTAACGTAAATTACCCTAACACTGACTGAGAAAATGGCAGTAAAAACCCGTATATTGGCGGTTAATGGCTAAATGTGGCGACACACGATTTGACCTCGTTTTGCCGACACCGACGATCTGCGCGTCTCCCATCGCTGTGTGATATAAGAGGCGTTGCGCGTCAGTGTGTATGTGAACACCCGCACAAGTATAGGATGCAGAGGAAAAAAAAACAAAAACTGGTCATTTCGACGTCTGTTTTCACTACAATGCACATCTAAACCTAGATTTATAATCCTATTTACTTAAGTAACAATGCCAGAGACTATCGAAAGAGTAAGCGGACTGCTACAA
This sequence comes from Doris montereyensis, assembly GCA_037039925.1. Classification (NCBI taxonomy): domain Eukaryota; kingdom Metazoa; phylum Mollusca; class Gastropoda; order Nudibranchia; family Dorididae; genus Doris; species Doris montereyensis. Next base: position 715,447 of record JAXRKP010000024.1, read on the forward strand.
CAAGGGAAAACCGTCTGAAGCGTTTGTTTTGTGTTATTTTCTGTTGATTTTTAAAATTGCGTTTTTCTTGAAATGTAGTTTTTCCACACTAAAATTCTATCTCCTCCGCCATTTACCGAACGATTTGTATTATAATTGCACACAGTTTCCTCTTGTCAATGTTAATAGAATGACGTCGGTTTTTAAAAATATATTGTTAACTTTTTGAAAAAAATAAAAAATTTTGTAATAAAAACGCCGTTTTTTGTACATTCACGATATAAAGTATTTTCAAAAATTCATTAAAAAAAACTATCCAACATATCAAAAAACCCGACGTCGCTCTTTAGATATTGAACGGAAAAGACGATCTGCACAGCTTTTGAGTGATTTTATTCATAACTAAGGAGGAGAAAGATTTTGAAAATTGAGTCAAAAAAGATGGCGGCTGTTTATATGACAATCAAGGACGCACAAACTTTTCAAGGACATAGAATGACTGTATTTTGACAGTTACACATGTACATACTAAAAGCAAAAACTTAAAATCAAAAGCAAAAAAAATCACTTCAGGTTCCCCCCCCCCACCCCCACCCCTTAAAGTTGAAGCAGCTGAGCGGTATGTCAAAACAAATGGTGTTGGCTTCCTGCTTCCCCTTTCAGTGTGTCATCATTTTAGTGATAGACATATATATTTTGACAGTTACACATGTACATCGTCTAACTGGAAATCATCATCGCAAAAAGTTCACTTTACAGACAGACAGACAGACAGACATACATACATACATACATACAACACTACATACATACATACAATTATTTACATACATATATAAAATTACATACATACATACATACATATACATACATACATACATACATACAGACAGACAGACAGACACACATAAACATACATACATACATGCATGCATACATACATTACAATTATTTACATACATATATTCAAGTAAAGTTCCTTCAAGGCCGTTACCGCCCATAGAGCCGGATCTTATTCCAGTTTCAATAGCGTGGAACAGAACAGGTGATAATATTCACCTGCTGGACAGGACGCTAGTCTGACGCAGGTTTGTACTCCCAAAGCTAGTGCTTGTATCCATCTGCACCTTGGTTGAGTAGGGAAATGTGTAAATACATACAATTACATACATACATACATACATACATACATACATACATACATACATACATACATACATACATACATACATACATACATACAATTACCCACATCAACGAGTAAGGTGATCTCGGAGGTTTTGGTAGAATTTTAAATTTTGCCCGGATTGCCCTCCTAAAGCCAAGGGATCTTTAACGTGCACAAAGTGTTGTGCTTTGCACACGGTTCCTCCTTTTTATCGTCTGTCTCCGATGTGACCAGGTATCGATCCACCTACCTGGACCAAAGGGTTTGGGGGTGGGGGTATATTAGGTTATACTAGAAAAGAACCTCGAGAAAACCTTTCAATCTACCGTGGTTTGAATCCAAGACCTTTTGGTTGAGAGGTAGACACCTTGCATCTGCACTACCGAGTCTCCTGTCAAAGTGATATTTATAAAAGAATCCATCTGATTATGAACATTTAGATTATTTACTATAGCCCTTATCATATCGTGTCAGAGGCTAGATATGTCAATTGACCTTTAAATACCCCACACATCTTAATACATGTACAATCATGGTTTAAAAATGTTTGAACACACAATAATCAGTAAGGACAATGCACAGTAATTCAACATACAACTGTTTTAAATTATAGAGCTCTTTATCACTAGCATTTTAAAAAGAATTCATATTTTTTGAATTGTTTGTTTTGAACTGTAAACTGTTCCATGTTTTGACTGTTCTTATAATTTAAAAAAATATGTATAACAGAAGTGGAACATCCTGTAATATATCTTAAATCCATCTCCCCGAGTAAACGTTACATGAGAGTAGTTGAAAAATGATTTATAATCAATATTATCTATGTCATAAACAATCTTATACAATTGTATAAGATCCCCCCCCTTTTTATTCTGTATTTTAGAGATTTGATTTCTATGTTATTATCAAACGATTGATGCACTAGAAGATTGTTAGATTTATTTACATTACATAATAATTATAACAAAAGAAGTTTTGAACTTGAATATTATCTAATTTGATTTCGATGACAGTAATTTCATATCAAAAGTAAAGAAAACACGACCAGGCCTAGATCTACTGGTGAGAAAGTGAGACTTCCCTTTCCCCCAGGCTCTAATAAACCAATAAAATAACAGCTGTGTTCACAGCCTCAAGCTTCTTTCGGTTCGATCTTCGCACCACGATCACGACCACGCCGACATTCGGTTCTTTGAAACTTCACTGCAAATGAATGGTTTAAAAATCCTTCACACTTTCTTTTGCTTTTATCTACATGGTACAAAACTTCAATTCTGTGAAGAAGAAAACTAGTTTTCTATAAACGGGGTGCTTTACTTGGTTTGTGTATTATAGATTTCCAGTCTATGGCAATTATATCGGACGAAAACTCACAAAGGTTTGACATTAAATCTACGCTGAATGGCTTGATTTCGATTCGATTTAAAGGCAGGGAAGAAAAGGAATGGGGATTGCATAGCAGGATACACACGGTGACTTTTGTCGTCGTGTGCATTGTAAAAGAAGAATAAGTAATAGAAAGATATTTTCTTGACTTTATCATATTCATATAAAATACCACGGATTTACACACAGCTCCTTAGACGTTTACATTTCGCCTGTCACTGTCAGTCTCCTCATAAGAGAATTTCTTAACTTGTCTTGTTCAGCGTGTCTGTTACTGTTAGTGTTAGACGGAGAGTGCGCTGTCAAATGTGGATCGACACGAAATGTGAACAACGCCTTTGCGCCTTCATAAACAAAAAGGAATAATGGCAATTCAAAAAAAAAAAAAAAAAAAAAAAAAAAAGATGAAGAGGAGAGCCACAATACTATAACAATAACTAAATGAACGAGAAAGTCAGAATCCTACCTTCTTAGATTACCAAAAAAGTTGACAGACTCAAACAGTCTTTTTCCTCGTAAAGTTTAGTAGGCCTAGTCGTAACAATCCATAACAAGAGATATCAATCATACTGAGTTGAAATAATACACAATTCTAACAAAAAAATGGCTTCCTAAGTGGTTACTAGATCTATTTACGATCTGGGCAAATGACAATGATTGTATCGACTGAAACGGCAACCAGTAGAACATGGATCCGTCACCAATGAGATCAATTTCACTCAATGCACTTAAGTGTTCCCCATACTTTCTTTTCGATACACTTTTTAGTATTACGCCTCCCCCCCCCCCCCCCACCCACACCCGCTTTCTATTTTACTCTTCTTCTCCTTTTCCCGTTAGACACCAGTTCTAAATGCAAATGCACACAGAAAATCAATCCTTTCTATCGAACAGGTGATCACTAGAACAATGACCTCTTGTGATATTTTCATGAACGAGAGGGGACCAAAACTGATTATAGGATCATAATAACATTATGATGATTTATGGTCTGCGTTTGGAAAAGATCCAATTTCCATTGACGTTTTAAGATAATAATTAGATCAGGCTTCTTTGAACTTTCTTGTTGAGTTTTAGTGCCATCTACTTTATGCTTCAGACGTTCTGAGAGGTCATACTATTATCCATTATCTTTCTGGTTCGCTGCGTTCCTCTTATTTCTGTTTCTTCTTATCGAAGAGCCTTGCAATGCAGGGCACATAATTTCCATCAATATAATAATATACATGCATCTATCAGATACTCATTCAGTCAATCAAGCAATCACTCAATCAATCAATCCATCCAGCAACCAATCAATCAATCAATCGATCAAATCGACCAACCAACCAATCAACCAACCAACCAACCAACTAACCAATCAATAAATAAATAAATCCAATAATATATCAATCAATCAATAATATATCTCCATCGACCACTTTCCCGTCTTCTCTTAGTTTGAGCATATTGTGCGTCTCTTTCCTAATTTCCCATTCTATTTCCTTTCTCTAGCTTGAGTTGCTTACCTTCCCCCACCGCACCCTTCAAATCATTTTCAATTTATAAAGGGTTACAGACGACAACAACCTAATCTTATAGTAATCGGCTACATAGCACAAGAGATCTACAGCGGCTACGCTGGCTAGTCAAAGGCTGTGAGGACATTCATTGAAAGTAAACCACACATTCCTTTTCAGGCCTTAATTTCATACCAATGCCTCAAATGTTTGGCCTTTAGTTCACACGTGAGTCAGAGCTTGTACAGGTAGTACGACGAGAAGCACAGCGAGAGAGAGAGAGAGAGAGAGAGAGAGAGAGAGAGAGAGAGAGAGAGAGAGAGAGAGAGAGAGAGAGAGAGAGAGAGAGAGACAGACACACCACTAGAGACAGAGAGAGATTTGACAATAATGAGAGAGAGAGATACACTACATTACGCACACTACTACATATATATATACTATATATATATATATATTATACTACTACTATATATATATATACTACTATATATATATATATATATATATATATATATACTATATATATACTATAAGACTGTCACTACCACTATCTAGAGATTAGGGCTACTGCTGCTACTACTACTACTACTACTACTACTTCTGAGAGAGAGACTGCTGAGAGAGACTACTACTACTAGAGAGAGAGAGAGAGAGAGAGAGAGAGAGAGACTACTACTAGAGAGAGAGAGAGAGAGAGAGAGAGAGAGAGAGAGAGAGAGAGAGAGAGAGAGAGAGAGAATAGAGAGAGAGAGAGAGAGAGAGAGAGAGAGAGAGAGAGAGAGAGAGAGAGAGAGAGAGAGATGATCCCTTTAAAAAAGAAAGAAAAATAAAACTGGACGAAATATAGATTCAATAGCTTAAACGTTACATAGTACATGTATAATAAATATCTACGCATTGTGCAAAGGAGGAACAAAATGGACTTTTACTAGTTTTACAAAGATCGGTTAAAACGGACTAAGGCTAACATTTGCCTTCAACAGGAAGGCCGAGAGGAGATACCCCGTCTTGCATTGCATTGAGGCGAAATCGAGTGAAACGAAGACCTATTTGAACTCATGGATCTAAAAAAAATCTAGATTTAAATGATAATGCCAGAAAAAATGTCGTCACGGTATTCTTCCTTTTTAACTCGAGCGAGATGGTCACGGTCGACTTGAGTGAAGATCGATTTCTGATTATTTTCAAGGAGTTGCTTTTCAAATAAAGTCTATTCCTCAGCCACTGACGAGCATGGCTGTCGCAACAGCTTATACGGTATGACATAGATAAAGATGGATTTATAGTCATCATTTACCCCCACAGGCCATTTCCTGTAAAGTCCTTCTAAACTCCGTGGGAGCATACATTACAGCGACCTGCTTGGCTGCTTGGTGTTAACACTCTGGCAAAATTTTTCTCTACCTATAGTTGGGTACTTATTCACACCTGGGTCAAGTGAGAAAAGTAGAGTAAAGTACCTTTCCTAAGAGTACAACGTTGTGAGAATAAAACCCCAACCCGACATGGAATTTGAACCAGTATCGTCGCGATTACAAGCCCACAACACTACATTTTCGCTACAACCGTTGGACAGGCTGATAGATAAATGCAAATTGGCGGAGGTCGGGTAAGGGGCAGCTGAGGATTGAGCTGTAATCGGTTTCTATGAAATTCAGGAGACAAAAACAGGGCATCAAAACAACAAACAAAAAACAAACACAAAACCAAAATAAACACAACAGCAACAAACAAAGAGCACACCCCAAGCAAACGTCAAACATACTCTCTTCCTCCAAACCCCCCAACCTTAAATCCTCCCCCCAACAAAACCCAACAACAACAACAACAACAACATAAACAACAACAAAAGCCTTCCCGTCGTGGAGACAAACAAATTAAACACCCACGCCCCCAACCCTCCCCCAAACAAATAACCCAAACAAATAGCTAAACAAAACCCCCCCCAAAAAAAAAAACAACCCAAAAAAAAAACAAAACACAACGGACCCTCCCCATCCAACCCCCCAACAACAAAAGAACAACAACCCAACGACAACGACAACAGAACAAAAATGAAAGAATAAAAAATCCATATGAAGATTTAAAAAAAAGGTCAAAATCAAATTCTAACGTAGTTTATTGCTTTCTTCATCGTGAATACACGGTTCGTTACGTATCAAGGTTACGACCACACGAAAGGCATGGTATGCATCGATTTTATCCCATTACAGCATCTAGCATTTAATGCAGCTTTGCCTGTACCTGTGACATAGCCCTATATAAAATTGCAATGGCATAAAAGGGACTATTTTTATGTGCGCAGACTGAGGTTTGCATAGATTTTAATAATAATATATATACTTCTTTGGCGCCTTTTCTCAAAAGAGCTCAAAGCGCCTCACAATAGCATACAATACAACATAAATAAAATATAATGGTCATAGAACATGATATTTAAAAGAGTCAAAATGTATCATATGATTATCCTAAAATAGAAGGGTTTAAGAGTCCACTCAAAAGATTCAAATGATACAACAATCTTAAAACATACAAAGAGTATAACATGATCACGAAACCTAAAAGATACATTGTAAATAATACATTAAGCTAAAAAGATAGATACAATGAATTAGTAAAATATTCAATGAATAGAGCATTCTTACAAGAGACACGAGATATATAATGCGCATAGACATAATCAAAAGATTCATTATAAATATAAGCTATCCTAACAAAAACAACGATAATTAAAGGCTTGAAAAGACGCTAAGCATTATATGCCCTCTTAAAAAGGTGGGTTTTAAGAGACTTCCTAAACGATTCAAGGGATGTGGAGTTCCAACAACATTCATCCAGACCATTCCACAGTTGAGGTGCACTCACAGAAAAAGCTTTCTCTCCAAAACGAGTCGATGTACAAAGATAGTTACTATTATTAGACCTCAAGACTCTAGGTTTAAAATAGGGGTTAAAAAGCTCGTCTAGATGCAAGGGAGCTAGATTATTTAAACATTTATCTCTCTCTGACTGGCAATCAATGGAGGTCTTTAAGTATATTGGTAATGTGATCAGATTTCTTTTTAAGAGCAATAGTTCTGGCTGTATAATTTTGTATCTTTTGAAGTTTAGATAGATGTTTTTTTTAGACATACCAGACAAGAGGGAGTTGCAATAATCCAATCTACTGGTTACAAAGGCATTTATCAAACGTTTAGCAGTATCATCATCAATGAAATATCTGTTTCTGCTAATATTCTTAAGATGGAACATAGATGTTTGACATATTTTATTAATTTGCTTCTCCATTGTGAGGTGATGATCAAAAAGGAAGCCTAAATTCTTAACAGCATTGGAAATTTCAATATGTGATTACAAATATTTACATTGGATGCATTAATAGTTTTGAGCGATATACGCGTTCCAAAGACAATTATATCTGTTTTATTCTCCATTTAATCTAAGTCTGTTTTCTGTCATCTAAGTCTGTATATCTGTGGTGCAATCCTGAAATGTCTGAATGGATGCTGCAGGATTGTTGGTGCTCAGGGGTATGTATAGTTGAGTGTCGTTTGCATATAGATGATATTTGATGTTATGCCTCTCAATTATGTCAGCTAATGGAGTGGTGTAGAGAGTAAAGAGAACTGGTCCTAGGATAGACCCTTGGGGAACACCATGTTGACATTTTAAAGGCGATGATCTCGAAGAGTCAATCAATACCGATTGTGTTCGCTCCTGAAGGTAGGTATCGAACCAATTTCAGGGCAGTCTCGTTCATTCCAAATTGGTGTTGCAATCGTGATATCAAGATTCCATGGTCGATAGTGTCAAATGCGGCGCTCAGATCTAACAAAACGAGCATGACACATGACTTGTTGTCGATCATCCTAATGATGTCATTGTGCACCCTCAAAAGCGATGTTTCCGTACTGTGGTGTTTTCTGTACGCAGATTGGAAATGTGTCGACATTTTGTTGCTATCGATGTGTTGCGTAAGACGACGGTTAACAATTTTTTCAATGATCTTGGACAAGGCTGGCAGATTAGAGATTTGTCTATAATTCTTGAGTTCGTCCTTATTCAACGATGATTTTTTAATGATAGGGGTCACACTAGCGTGTTTGAGTGAAGATGGAAATATGCCCTTATGAAGACTGTTGTTCACGATAGTTGAGATGGCAGGAGACAGAATACATGAGAACTCTTTTAACAGCCAGGTTGGTATGAACTCAAGATCACAAATTTTGTGCTTAAAACTACGAAATTTCACTCTACGAGAATTGTTTCCCCAATTGTTTCATTAATACTAATACTTCTCACATCAGACAAATCAATTTACGCCTATCTCAATCTCATTCAATAGTTCATTTATCCACTATTCGGTTTATTCGATGTTTGTGTGTTCTCTTATATTAGTTACAGAACAATTTTAATTTGTCTGACTTTCTGCTGAGACAAGCCTGTCGTGTTTACTCTTACAACAATCAAGCGGAATAATTTCGATTCTTATTATGTCATTATTTAACCTCAATTAACGTCATTAATCTTTACGCGTTGCTTTTGCTTTGTTCGTTTTGCCTGCTGCTTTTTGTTTGAACTTGCTGTTGTCACTCTGTTGTTGATTTAAGGGACGTATCGCCCTTTGTCAAGGTCTCCTATTCCTGTTGAAAGCAAAGGAAAGAAAACCCTCCATCTTTAACCGTGGCAGTGGTTGGAGAGAGAAAGATGTGGGCTTTGTAATTATTAATTACACCAATACAAAGGCTCGGCACATTATAATCGAAGCTTTTATTGCATTGGGTATCCGTTTTAGATGGCGTGCTTCGATTGGCCAATTCCAGTGAATGGCTCGCCCGAGCTGTTTGCATAGGTTTCAAAAGTGGGAAAGCCGTCTTGTAGAACTTTCTTTGTCGATACATTGATTTCTATTAATTATAGTGAATAGGCTTTATGGGACGTCTTGAAAACGTCACGAGCGAAAAACTGTGATTAGATAAGATTTATCGATTGTGATTTATAAGTAAATATGTTATGTACAATGTATATTGTAAATTTAATCCACATTAAACAGGACCTAACACACTTTGTTTGTAAAGCAAAGGGAAAAAAATAAGACAAGTAAAATCAAAACCACAAGTGCGCGTGATCATGAGGTGAATGTTAAAAATCATCGGACATTATAAACGATCGAATGAATGAAGTTAAAAAAAGCAACCAAATCCATGAAATAAAACAACCGCCACAAAACATCCCCCTCCCCCAAAGATATATCCAACAAAACAAAACAAAACAAAACAAATACCCAAAACAAAACCCAACCCCAAACGAAACCTGGAAAATAAGAAACAAATCAAACAGTTCATATTACCCTTCCCACTTGTTCTTAACACCAGAATAAAAATTCTGAATAATATTATACAAGCATGGCATTGATACACCCCGAGTAATATCAAGTACCAATATTAGACCGAAGACGTATTCGATACTGAGGCTACTTGGGTAGGTGTGAACGGTACTTTTTTCAACTTTTAAATTGTAAAACCTGTCTAAAGCGGCGGCTTAGATGATTGAAAATTCTACACATAGACGGAAAACAATTCTGTTTCAAATTTAAAGGCCACAAAAATACGTTTATAAGTAAGTGGGGGATCGTTCCTTCTTTTACAAAACACATCTCGTCCTTTTTAACTTGTATTAGCATTCTACTTCTTCTTCTTCTTCTTCTTCTTCTTCTTCTTCTTCTTCTTCTTCTTCTTCTTCTTCTTCTTCTTCTATCCTCCTCCTTCTTCTTCTTCTTCTTCTTCTTCTTCTTCTTCTTCTTCTTCTTTCTTCTTCTTCTTCTTCTTCTTCTTCTTCTTCTTCTTCTTCTTCTTCTTCTTCTTCTTCTTCTTCTTCTTCTTCTTCTTCTTCTTCTTCTTCTTCTTCTTCTTCTTCTTCTTCTTCTTCTTCTTCTTCTTCTTCTTCATCTTCTTCTTCTTCATCTTCTTCTTCTTCTTCTTCTTCTTCTTCTTCTTCTTCTTCTTCTTCTTCTTCTTCTTCTTCTTCTTCTTCTTCTTCTTCTTCTTTTATCTCTACCTCTGTCTCTTCTTCTTTATCTTCTCTCCCCCCCAACAGATGCACAATCAGTAAAGATGAGCACATGTACATGTATTAGAATTTAAAGATATTATATTTTGACTGAGTGAGTGTTTGGCGAGGTTGGAGTGATTGATGAGATCGCCTCATGGGGATAAAAGAGAAATATAATATGATTGGAGATTATTCATATCGATATATTGAATACATTGTACCCCTTGTGCAATCATTGCGTCGGGGGGCTGTTGTCTCCATTCTTCACTTTATAAAACAATAAAGTGTGTAATCAATACATTATAATTTATTTCTATTCTTTTGAGTTTGTTTTATATTATTGGTGCAATTTTCTTGTTGTTCATGCTCTTCATAAAAATGCTTGAAATTAAGTTCAAATAGCAGCGTATTCAAATTAATTTCAAATAGCAGCGTATTCAAATCAAGTTCAAATAGCAGGGTATTCAAATTAAGTTCAAATAGCAGCGTATTCAAATTAAGTTCAAATAGCAGGGTATTCAAATTAAGTTCAAATAGCAGCGTATTCAAATTAAGTTCAAATAGCAGCGTATTCAAATTAAGTTCAAATAGCAGCGTATTCAAATTAAGTTCAAATAGCAACGTATTCAAATTAAGTTCAAATAGCAGCGTATTCAAATCAAGTTCAAATAGCAGCGTATTCAAATCAAGTTCAAATAGCAGCGTATTCAAATCAAGTTCAAATAGCAGGGTATTCAAGACTTTTACTGGTGATCTGTGGGTGTTGGGAACGGGAAGATCAGACCCTAGTCTTGATCAGTGGCGTCGGTGGCCGAGTGGTTAAGCTGCCGGATTTGGATCACAAGAGTCCGGGTTAAAATCCTAGCAAAGCCAGGTCCGACATTGTATTCCTTTAGGAAAAACATTTAACATGCATTTTCCCCACTCGACTCAGGTGCAAATGGGTACAAAACACTAACTTGTGCGTAAAAACTTGTCAGGTTAACGTCATGTCCAGGAAATGATTATGGTCACTTGTTCCGCTTCCCGCTATAGAAACCGGGATAAGCTACGGCTCTATGGGCCGCAATGACCTTCAAGGAACATTACTTAGTGTATAGTCTTGATCTGTCTGATGACATTAAAAAACCAACAATGGTACAAACCACTACTATACAAAACTTACACATGGACATCCAGAAGTTATGGAGGAGCAAACAGTCTCCATAATCATCAACGAGACAGAGTGTAAGGTATGTCATACACCCAAATCTGATGTTAAACTACTGGAGAAAATAGTCCAAAAGGAGAAAAAAGCCACCCAAAACCTCCCAAACCAACAACAACGATAAGCACACAAAACAGTTTAAAGTACTGTTTGACATTTCGCGCTTAAAAAATATAATTTAAATTTCTATAGATTATAGTAATACTCCACAGCCCGTGTTTTGTTTGTTTGTTTGTTTGTTGGTGTTTCTTTCAATCTGTGCTAAACGACCGGTACTGTTTCATTTTTTATATTTGTTGTTCTCCACACCCGGTGTTCTTTTTACGCAATAGCGCTTTTGGGAACGTTACTGGTCGTTCTTAATGGAATCGAAAAAACATGACACCATTATGTCTTTTGGAAGAAAAATAAAACTTTGGAAGTCCATTCTTCATAAATGCACATTGGAACTTTGATTATGTGACAAGTCATCCAAGTTAGAATCGTTCAATTGAAGATTCTTAGAGGTTACTGATCATGACTGACGTACACAAACAAGGTATTAATATAAGGTAGGCTGGATCTAACGTCTAGTCATAATGAAGATGAAAGGAGGATTCGGACATCCCATGTATTCTTGATGTAGTTGTAGTAGTAGAATGGCCTTGCAGTCAATACAGACGCTTGCCCTATAATGTGTATTCGGATATACTGCTGGTCCTTAAAAAAATCTCAGTGTTTGTTATATATATATATATATATATATATATATATATATATATATATATATATATATATATATATATATATATATATATATATATATATATATATATATATATATATATATATATATATATATATATATATATATATATATATATATATTGTTTTACGTCTCATGTGTCTCGAATTATGCAAAATTTAGAGTTTTCAAAGTAAGCAGTTATCTTTCTGTTTTAATTGTGTCGGTATGTTTGTGTCTTCACCATTTGGGTTATGGTGTTCCTGAGGCTGGGTGTTTGTATATTATTTTGTGTAGTTTTTTGTAAGTCGTAGTTGGATGCCGTTGGCAATGATGTCGAAGTTCTTCCACTGTATTTTTGGTATCTCACCAAAGTACGCAGTTGTTGCTGTTTGAGTTGGTAATTTCTCATCTCTCTTGAGGATGTTTCCAAATAATTCTCCACCGTTGTACTTTGACCCTTTGACCAATAGGTCTGATTCGACAGCGGTCATATAAATCGTTGTTACTGATAGTTTCAGGCCCATGGACGCCTATGATGTTTCTAATGTGTTTCCTGTGAATGTTGTTTAGACTTTCTAGGTTTATTCTGATGTGCTAATCAGAAATTGTCTGGCCAGTAAAAGCACCGTGTGGGCGACATCCAAAGTTCTACCAAAACCAGGAGATGGTCATAACGAGACTGAATTACAAACAGCCATGATAGACATTGAAAAATACTATGTCTTGATCCTGTAAGAACAGTTTTACAGGCTGTTTTATTTATGTCCTTATGTGGGAAAAGCTCCAATACTGAAGTACAGTAACGAGAATCTCATCAAGAGTTTCATAAATGTTCGGTCCTCATTTTCTTCTTACAATTCTTTGCAAAACCCCCCCCCCATAATAAAACAAAACAACACACGATTCAAAGAAACATTTTAAAATGTAGTGATGCAAGTGAAGTGCTTCCTCAAGTTTTGTTTGTTTGTTCAATGAGTGTATCAAAAGACATTAAACTACTTTCCTTAATACCACCAAAGACTAGATCTAAATAACATAGTCTTTAATACCACAAGGCAAAAGAAATAAAATAAAATTATCATGAACACTGAAGTTTCATGCCGGATGAAAAACTAAAGACACAGGACAATGCTGAGACAAATCTGACACATGCATAGAGTTTATCCACTGTCATAATAAATCGTGTTAAGTGCTAAAACGTGCATTATAGACAGATCGTTTTCATATATATATATATATCCAAATCAAACAGGAACACTCTTTGCAATATCCTTATCGCTAAGTTGTGAAGAGATCCTTTTCGCTTGAGCCAACGCTCCCTGACTGGCAATATGTTATCACACTAGGAAGGCTGACCAAACAATGCTTGGAATATTATGCCGGCACATTACCACCAGATAGTAACGTCACAGGCCTACCATTGCCTCCTAGGCGATGTGTACACAATAAATCTCGTGTACAGAAGCCATTCAAAGCTAGTCCCTAACTGGACGCAATATTTGAAATACGAGCTTGAAAGCTGAGCGTTTCGAACTTACCCAACTTTCAGTCTAGCTCTACTGACACTTTTCTGAAGGCATGACCTCTCTGACCTACAGAAAGTTTTGTCAAGTGTCTCTTAGAAGGTTTCTTAATACGTTACTTCAACTGAGAGAGGTACAGAGGTGCCAGGCTGTAAAGATTTCATTACATGGCAATGCATACCGAGCAGGTTTCATCAGTTCTCTCTGTGTAATATAAATAATCCTAGGTTTTAGTGATTTACACCGTATATGTCTCTGTCTCTCCCTCCACCCTCTCTCTGTCTCTCTGTCTCTGTCTGTCTGTCTCTGTCTCTGTCTCTGTCTCTCTGTCTGTCTCTGTGTCTCTCTCTCTCTCTCTGTCTCTCTCTCTCTCTCTCTCTCTCTCTCTCTCTCTCTCTCTCTCTCTCTCTCTCTCTCTCTCTCTCTCTCTCTCACACACACACACACACACACAAAACACACAAACAAATGCATGTACACAGACATGTGCGTTTATGTTCTCCATTACATGGTTTTTTGACATTTAAAATATTCTCATAAGTGCCAGATGTACCAGCCTCTAAGCAACACGACAGTAAACGTTTCCTAACTCCATATTTAGAGAAAGAAAGTGTAGATCATTTATTAGAACCTGAATCTGAAATACTAAAAAAGGATCGCAACTTAAGACTTCTCAACACGACAATATAAATCACAATGGAACATACGAGGCGCCGGCAATCTCAATTTATTGTCCCAGTGGGAACAAACAAATGTTTTCGTGGTTTTTCAATTCTGGTGGTCAACGTTCGAACTTGAAGTTGTGAGGTCATTGGTTCTAGTCCTGGTTTAAGCTAAGTCAAAAGCAGTGTCATTGGGAAAAACGTTTAATGAGTTTCTTCATCCTTCTTCTAGGTTCGACTACTAGTGTTCGACTTGGGAGGGCTGAAGAGGGGGCGGTATCTCTCTGAGTGTCTTCATCCTAGCTATGATCATACATCATCTATCTCTTGGGGAGGCTGGAGAGGAGGGCGGTATCTCTCTGTCTTTGAGTCTCCTCCTGGGCTCTCTAGAATGTGATCATACATCATCTATCTCTATCAAACGCGCAAGAGAAGAGAGTGGAGAGAGGAAGAAAGAGAGAGAGAGAGAGAGAGAGAGGAGGAGGGAGGGAGGAGGGAGGGAGGGAGGGAGGGAGGGAGGGAGGGAGGAGGAGGGAGAGAGAGAGAGAGAGAGAGAGAGAGAGAGAGAGAGAGAGAGAGAGAGAGAGAGGAGAAGAGAGAGAGAGAGAGAGAGAGAGAGATGAGAGAGAGAGAAAGACTGAGATAGACTGAGAGAGAGAGAGAGAGAGAGAGAAAGACGGTTCTACTTGGCCTCAAGGCCTGGAAGGCATTTATAATAATTGAGATCAACCACCCTTACTATAAGCTTGTTGCCATCGGGTTTTTTTTTCAATTTTCTTATCCAAATCCGCCATCAGCGGTGATTTTTTGTAATATACAGAACTTGAGAGTTTTGCTTAGACATCCTTTTCTACGACCAAGAAACCGTTTAAGTTGTAGCTGTGTTCATGAGGCCTCTCATTTCCCTCCATCTCCAACATGACATAGCACTATATTGAACGTACCTCGGGGGATGTTTTGTTTTCATCTTGCCCTGAAGAAAAAGCGTGTAAAAATTTGTGAGGCCAAGCCTACAGTAGCAGAAATGAAAAAAAAGTAGCGACCACCCCTCAAAAAACAACAACAAAACAACAAAAAACACAACACAAAACAGCAAAGAAAACTAAAACCAAAACAAAAAAAACCTTGCAGACTGTTCACAAACTGCCTTTCCTCATACTGGAGGAAATACCAAAAAATTATTTGTTTGTTTCAGCGAAATAAATATTATCATGCAGTGACGTCAGGATGAACTAAGAGGACTCAACAATATGAAAGATAAAGTGAAAGAAGGAAAGGAAAGAAGTAAAACCTACCACCAATAGCACCTGCAACACACCAACTATTACAAATACAAATTGACAGACAACATTTCACAATAAAGAAACAAATAATATGCCAAACAGAGTTATGTTGGTATATATAAGTATTTATTTGGTACAAATTCTGGAAACTGATCTTGGTTGTGAGGGTGATAAATTTCAATGTACAGATACAATTTCAAAAGGAAGGGAAGAAACAAATCAATTTATAAAAACATGGCTACATCATCATTTATTTATCAAAAGTTAAGGGCATATGAAGGTATATAAAATGTAACATAATGTTTAATGTATACATACAAATCTTTTATTGGGTCAGAAATTGTAATATTTTCCACGTATCAAAAAAAAAAAAAATCAAAAGAAAAATCAAAAAGATTGAAGAAGTGAATTAAAACTGTATGTTGACATATTCATGCAACACATTTCTTCTTTCCTGTTTGTTTTTGAGAGATAGCGTATAACAGGTACTTTGTGTAGTAAAACGCCGTATAACAAAGTGGGGTTACAAAATAAAAGGACAGACGAAAAACTCATTGAACAATACCCCTTAAGTCAGTCACACCCCTCCCCCCCCCCCCTCATGCATACTTGGATGATGACAACAGTGTTGTAGTTCCTTTACCAAATAAAAAAACCCACAAAAACAAAACAATGAAAAGAAAAGAAAGAAAAAGGGTATGTGGAAGAAGCGATCACAGACCTACAGACTGCCAGAGATGCAATGTTGTATCAAAAGCATGAAAGTTGTGCTTTAACACAGATAGCGTTGAGGAAGATCATTTTGAGGAGATGAAATATGATTAAAAAACCCAAAAAGAAACGTTGAAACAAGGAAACTTATTAACATCCCCATGTAACTACTATCCCAAAATAAGGAATAAGGAAAAAAAAGATTATTCCCGGGAATACAAACTTATCATGAGTCTCAAGTCATGAGGAAAAAATATCCAAAACTTCTTCACTCCCTTTCGTCCCCACCTAACCAAAAAGAGCAAAAAAAGAAAACAAACAAACAACCAAACAACAAACTTCAAGCTTTCAAGCTCAAAGCATGATTGATGGCCATCAATACCGTCTGTTTAAGGAGAAAAAACAAAAACAAAATTCACACAGGGAACAATCGATAAAACCCTTCATCAGGTAAATGCTTACTGAACAATATATAATATAAATTTAAAAACAAAAGGTAAAAACCTTTAAGAACATTTCACTTCACTACTCATGTCCTTCACAACCAAAGTTAAAAAGCATACAAATTATATATAAAACAGAAAATAAAGCACAACCTCCTCAATATATATACAAAAAACAAACGCCTACAAATCAAACTCAATGGCATCTGAGTCGCCACCACCGACAAAACGTTATCAGTTGTAAAAGAGATCTACATATGTGTTACTAAAGGTAAAAGGTTTGCTTCAAAATTTGTGATTGGAAAGAAATACTTTATCGAGATCCATTCAAATTTGAAAATATTCAAGATGGCCGGCAAAATGTGATGGAAGTTTGGTTGTTGGACTTAAAAGTTTTGCCCCACAGTCCAATAAATTGCCAAGTGGCAATAGTCTTTTTGAATCATGTATATCATGATAGAACATGTTATATCCAAGCCCATTTGAGATCAGAGATTATTTTATAACCACAATCCTAGTGAAGTATTTCAATGGCGGACCATGTCAATTTTTATTTCTTTATTTATCAGTTCCCATTCCACCTTATTGTATGGGTTTAGATACCAGAAATGATCTTTCTCTAGGCTACCCTGTCCTGACATTTTCTGTTTCCTTCTGGGAAGGTTACATTTCCTTGCTTTAGTGCCTCTATTATATCTTTGTCCTCCTTTTTTCTAGGTCTACCTTTTGGTCTTTTACCTTGGGTTTTGGCAATGTATACTGATCTAGCTATTCTCTTTTCATTCATTCTGTTAATATGCCCATGTAAATCTAAAATAGGAAGAGATTAACATTTTCTGTAAATTATTTTGCCTACTTGGGGAAAATACCATAGACACTATCGAATTCTTTTCAAATTTGAGGAAAATCAAGATGGCTGGCAAAATGTAACGAGAAAACAGGTCAGAAGGTCGTGCAGTGCTTTCCCTACTTTCTCTGTCATTTGATTCGCTCAGAGACCTTTGCCATTAGCAACCATCTTTGATGTCAATGGTAGCCAACAGAGTGACACAACTGGATCAGTCAATGATCGTCGGGTAGTATGAAGATGAACTGACTAAAGTGAAAAGAACGAGCTACGTTGGTATGGGCGCACACAACCAGAAGAAACAAATTGAAAACGTCCATCTCTTAGAACACAATGAAAAATTGCAGGAGAGGGAAACAGAACAAAACCGGACTGACATTATTGCCAAATGGACTGGAGAGTTTTGCCGCAACTCAAACCCTTGCGCATTATTGATTGCCAGAAGTGGGCAATCGGTACACTCGTCTACCTTTGCATTGCCCTTATGATCCAGAAGGGTTAACGGACTGATGATGTAGATGATGATAATGATTTGTATTCATAGTTGATTAGAGATGTATACACACTAAAAAATAAACATTTCCCCATAAAATATAAGATAATTGACCCAATGTGTGACTAACACAGTTTGTACTTTTCACTGTTGGAAGGATAGAAACCCTGCACTCCCAAAATTGCAAGGTAATTGTCATTACCACTGCTGCTCCTCGGAAAAACCAGGTCACTGACAGATGTAATGCTGTTACAGACAAAACAACAGGTTTCTACATTCCTGACTAGACACGTCATTGAAGCGTCTCCAAATACATAAACAAACGAAGAAGTGAAATAGTGCTTTACATTGTAAGCTTAGCTTCAGAATGATATTAAAGAATCCATAATTTTAAAGGAAAGAATAACAAACCCCAAATGAGTACACAACCTCATAATCTGTTTTTCATAATTAAAGTATAAACAAAATTTAAAGAAAATTTCATGAAGATTGAACATGAAGTAAAACTTCAAAATGGTATATTCGTAATTAGTATAATCTCTTGTCACAACATGTTACTTCTCGTCACAACATGTTACTAAGAAAGAATCATCAGAAAAGTGTGCTTAAGACATAAGGTGTAAAATTTTTCACATAGCACTGTCATATGTCATATTGTATGCACTGTTTCTTTCCTTTGTCACCCTGTCTTTCTACCCTTTGTCAAAGTAAAATTACACAAAATCAATTACCTCAATATGGATCTAAATAACATGTCCTCAAGTCAACCAGTCAGGTAATTAAAACAAATACAAAATTTTTCACAATATGAAAGCAATTGATATAGCTTATTGCAAAAAGTGCCCTGCCTCTTGATTCATACAATTGATAAACATAAGTATTGGAAAAAAAATGATAAAGAAACACACTGCAATTTCTTTAGACATATTCTTATCTACGGGTATGTTTGTTTGTGTTAGATATCTAATAGCTTTTTAATTAATCAGGAAACACATATTCATTGATCACTTGAATATCATGTTTCCACTAATATGTGAAAGCTTTGAACTCATGGCTGTCCTTGCATCTATAAGTTTCACTCAGGAAAATGATATTCTATACTATTTCTCTGTGTGGTAGTTAGGTGTGATATATGTGTGTATGTGAGTGTGTGTGTGAGTGTGTGTGTGTGTGAGAGAAAGAGAGAGAGAGAGAGAGAGAGAGAGAGAGAGAGAGAGAGAGAGAGAGAGAGAGAGAGAGAGAGAGAGAGAGACAGAGAGACAGACAGAGAGAGAGAGAGAGACAGAGAGAGAGAGAGAGAGAGAGAGACAGACAGACAGAGAGAGAGAGAGAGAGAGAGAGAGAGAGAGAGAGAGAGAGAGAGAGAGAGAGAGAGAGAGAGAGAGAGAGAGAGAGAGAGAGAGAGAGAGAGAGAGACAGAGACAGAGAGAGAGACAGAGACAGAGACAGAGACAGAGACAGAGAGACAGACAGACAGACAGACAGACAGAGACAGACAGAGAGACAGAGAGAGAGACAGAGAGAGAGAGAGACAGAGAGAGAGAGAGAGAGAGAGAGAGAGAGAGAGAGAGAGAGAGAGAGACAGATACACACGCACACACACATATTCAGAGACAGAGACACAAAGACAAACAGATTCTTTCTCAGTGATCATAAGGATAAAGAGAAAGATTCAGAGAGACATGAAGATGTTCAATCTTGTATCATGTAATGCAGTTTAAAAATATTTTGTACATAAACTTGATGACTGAACACAATATATAATATAATCTTTCCATTCCTAAAACGATAACTAATTGGAACTAAGCACATACCTGAAGTAACATCTGACAGAAATACACATCTGACAGAAGTAGACACCTGACAAGTACACACACCTGACAGAAGCACACATCAATAGTGTCAGCGCTGCAGTGATGCAACAAAAACAACACATGGCTGCCAACCGTTTTAAATTGAAAAACAAACTCTGACTGTATGAACTAATCTAACCTACACCTCAGGAGGAAACAAAGTGTAAACAAATACTAACAAACATACACAAAATAAAAACAAAAACCCTGTTAAAAAAAAAGAATAAAACAACCAAATGACTATGAAACACTAATCTTCCCCCACCGTCCCTCAAATCTAAATAACAACATATCCCCCCCCCCCGCCAATTGTCAGAGTCGCCTGTTTCCATTACAGGAAAAAAATCAAAGGTATGCTAAGCTGAGAAAACTGGTGAAATTAAGATCATCAATAAATTATCATAACTGTTTTGCATTTACAAGAGGCAAACTGTCATTAAGGTTTCTAGAAATGCAATTAAAAGAAGAGAAAAAAGTAGTTCTGTACAGTCTTCAGAGTTCACTACAGGGAAATTCACAAAATTTGGAATGGAAAATAATTTCAGATCATACAGGAGATGGGGATGGGATTTGTGTGTGAGTCGTTGAATGATGCCACCAAACTGAAAATGCTCCAAACACCAAAAAGCCAAAGCCCGGTGATCATGCACACCACCACACAAAAACCAACATGGTGATCATTGGCATGAAAATTCACGTCAAGATTGTGGATTATCAGACACACTGTGATCTTTTCAATTATTACAACGGATAACGGTGCCTGGCACAATAATATAGTGACTGAAGCACCAAGAAACTCAGCAAGTTAAAGATAAAGATGGATTTATAGTCTGCATTCCCGCACAAGAGCAGGCTCACCGATAGTTCATCATTTATCCCCCAACAGGCCATTTCATTCAAAGTCCTTCTTTACTCTCGGGGGAGCATACAGTACACAAGCCTGTTACGCTTGTCATACGAACACTCAAGATCTTTCTCTACCAATAGTTGGGTACTAATTCACACCTGAATCAAGTGAGGAAAGCAGAATGAAGTACCTTTCTTAAGAGTACAACGTTGTGAAAACACCCCCACCTGTGCAAGCCGTGAGGCTCGAACCAGTGTCGTCGTGATTACCAGCTCACAACACTACGGTTCAGTTACAACGCTCTCTGAGAGAAGCATGTATTTAATTTTTGGTCACTATGAACACACTTGGACATTGCTTTCAGCCCTGGCATTCCAATAGTCAGAAGGCAGACATCAAGTCTGTAGAAAAGCATGCAACTGATTTCTCTGTTTATTGAAGCAGCTTTTATTAATATGACAACCAGATTTAGTTGAATACCAGAAGAAAATTGATTTTGATCAGAACATTTTGATAAGGGGATTATTTTACTATTGGCAATGTCAACTCCTAGGACAAGTGGTTTCTTTCTACGTAATTTTTCTTTATCATTTTCTTGAATAATTCTATGTATTCATTTAAGCTTCACAAAATGAAATAAAAATAAAGGGGCAAATCTGTTATCTTCATTTACTTGTCTATATTTTAGTAACTAATATTTTCACATTTCTTTAGCTTTATGTTTTATAACATCCACTGTGGCATGAACAGAAAAATAATAATAAAAAAATTCCGAGATGCCTTGATGATTATTGCAGTCACAAACAAGTCATGTACATAGAACAGGAGATGGAATATAGGAATATAACCTTGGCCACAGAAAATGATACAACTGATGGCAACTGTAGGTTATGCAATACATGAACCTAGGTGATGTAATACATGAACCCTAGGGGGGAACAAAACCCCTGTAACAAAAAAACTTGTGTAAAGCTGTATGTCTCAATCTGGTTGATCATTGCAATTATAAACATCATCATCATGACAACAGTAACATGAATATCATTGTAAAAATGTTAGAAAAGAACATAGCAAATTTTGCAAAGAGAAGAAAGCATAATAATCATAGAAATATATTAGTCACTATAAGAAAGCTACTTTTTAAAAACATTGTACCCACCAATTCATTCATTTCATGTGATGGGGATAGGAATGGAAGCATAGGGCAAGATAGATGAATGAGGAGTATTTTCTCTGATAATATTGATAATACAATGGGCACAAGTTTTTTTAAGCAGAAGCAGGCGGAAAATATAATCATATATCTCTTTCAACTTGGTGCATCTGGGTGCTGTACATTTGATCATATGTTGCATCACACACTCATTCCTTGATATGTTGTATTGACAATTCAATAAATTCTTGGACTAAATGATCTAGCAAACTGTTAACATGGAAAAATATCACACAAAACTCAAACCTGTAAAATTTATAAATTAATTATTTTTCACTTTGATAAAATACATTTCTGGTCTGAAAAAAGAAAAAGAAAAAAAGAAAAAGACAATCGTTTCTTATCTGATTAAAATTAATCTCTATATATTCATGAAAAATTGAATATGCATGAAAAGTTTCTCCATTATGAGCCAACAGTTTACATGAACGTGGAATGTCAGAACTTCACAGCACTTAGAAAAAAAGAAAAGACAAAAATACTCTTTTCAATTTAAAATAAAGTACAGAAATAGTTATCTTTTCATGATAATATAATCAAGGGAGTTTTAAATCGCTTCCCTTATCTATCCTAGTCTGGCTCATCTATGATCTGGATTTTTCCCTCTGACTCATTAATTTTTGCCCCTACAATGATGCAATCCTATTTGATTTCCTTTATTCTCCTACTTTGTGAAATTTAGCTTTATGTAATCAAAGTTTACCAAATTAGAAGGCTCTTTATCAACATTACAAAATGTCCAAGCAATGACTTGAATAAGGCCAAAAATGGTTTGATGCCATCTAATTAATTAATTGCTTGATCCTCTTTGCACATCAAGACAAAATACCAAGGGTGACGACTCCCTGTGTATTTTTTAAAATGTTCACAGCTTCCTCATGGGTAAAACCTTCTAAAGACTGGCTGTTGACGGACAGGATTTGATCGCCTTTCACGAGGGAGCCTTCATCGGCAGCAGCCCCTTTGTTGAAAACTGTCTTCACGTAAATCGGAAGATTGCCGTGTGGACTGCCGTGACCACCAACGATAGAGAAACCCAATCCTCGGGTCCTCTGTTCAAGGTGATCGTTTTGAACTGGGGCGGTTGTCTGAAAAAAAGACAAAAGTTAAAAATAGTTATAAAAATCCTTCAAGATACAAATGAAGGAAAAACATAAGAACAAAAGAAAAAAGCCAGCCGCTGTCGCTAGCTTCACGTCGTCCATTCTTTTGTCTTTCCGTGATGCTATGTGAAGTATGCCGGTATCCATTTCACAAGGGGAACAATCATTAAGTGTGTTCTTTGTTCCAATAAACCTGTCCACCGTACATGGTAAACTGAATTAGTTAATCATCCTTCCCATCTTCGCCAAATTCAGCGAAGATTATGTTTAGCACATCTAAGACTCATAAAAAAAGTTCACACCTGACCAGCCCTGCTTTCCTTAGCCCTAGGTTTCATAAGAGTCTGGGGGAAAGGGTCGACTTCGTTTGCTGTCTTACAGAGATTAGTAAATTGGTTGTCTCCTCTAACAGAGAATTGTCTAGCTGGAGTTATCTGACCCTTTACTGTGAAATCCAGACAGTACGACATCACACCAGCCATAAAAATGTGTCGTGTACCAGTATTAGCTGGTCGCATGAAAAACTTTGTTCCTGACGTAAAGTTAGTGCTTGAATTGGATATTCTTCTTCTCATCATAGCAAGGTCCTAAATGACACTAAGCGAAACCCCCTTGACACTATCCATTAACTTTTATCTGGGAAAAATTCTGTTACAGCTATTTAGCGTTCTCATAACCCGAGCTTTTTGTTATCCACAGTGATTACAATACACACACAATGCAAATGGTAATCTACACATTTTGATTTAAAACTTATTCATAGACTTTGTTCTAATGTCATTTGACTTATCGATTATTATACTGTCCACGAAAAGTAACGCACATCATATCTAAACAAACCAAAGGTACAAAACGGACAAAATCATGGAAATGAAATCATCATATCTGCAACAGAACTAAAGAGTAAAAAATTGGTTACAAGAACTCACTCACAATAACAAAACAAAACAAAACACTCTTATGGAAAATGAGTGACAAGTCATAGAAAGGATGTTAAGTCACAGAGAAATAATATGCGTTTCTTATTGTGAACAGTTTAATTTACGTTTATTTCATACAGATATAATCAATAGAAAAAATCAATACATTAATGCATCAATGACTGACTTTGTCTTACAGGAGAGCATTGATTAAATAGCGGACACTATGTGTGTGACACACATCGTCTTATAAAGTGCCCACAGCTTGAAAGTCAAAGTTTTGTTATTTAAATGGGAGGAGTAAAATAAGTACATAAGAATATTGTTTGTTCGTTTGTATTAAATTTCCCCGTCCACCATTGTGGTGATCTCTGGGTGATTTAAGAGAAAGCATCAAGATGAAAAGAGAAGTGAAGAGTAGAAGTAAAAGGAAGAAAGAAATAGGATCTATTAGCAGCCCATAAGAAGAAAAATATGGTCAAAGAACTGATTTGGGTGGGTGGCAGCTGGATGGAAAATTGAAATCTAGAAACAATAAAGAGTGACAAAAAAGAACTGAAGACGTTTGAATGGTTCTTACCCATCATCTTCAAAGTCAATGTTACGTCCTTCATGGGCATGTCAGACATGTCGGCACTGACCTGGCGGGACCTAGGTGCCTGACTGACACGGCTGTGGCCTCTCCTGAAAGTGAAAGTAAAAAACCCAAATCTCAGAAAATATAAAAACGTTGCTAAAAATTTATTGTTTGTTTCTGTTTTTGTTTTTGCTTCTCAAGGATATGACTGACACGGCTGTGGCATCTATTGTGAAAGTGAAATTCATTTAATAAAACCCAAATCTCATAGTTTACAAGAAAATATAAAAACGTTCAAGTAAGTTAAGATTTCATTAATTTGTTTTTGTTTTTGTTTTTTTTCTCAAGGATATCAAATATAGCAGTTCCTTCAATGAAACATTTCAAGTCCAAACAAATTCATTTAATAAAGAAAATTTGTATTGTTTATTATTGAGAAACAAAATAAGGCAGGTTATTCCTTCAACTTTACACAAATATAATGCTTTTAAATGATGACGTTGGGGTTAAAATTCATATAATAAATTACTGTAGCCATATTTTGTGCTTTGTTCTTTTTTTCCTCCTGGATATCTCAATCACGCAAGTTTCTCAAAAAACAAAAGAAAAGAAAAAGAAAAAAAGACGAAAAATCTGAGTTTTTAGAGCCAGTTCATAGCATAATATGTGGCATTGGTGGCGAGTGGTTAAGCTGCCGGATTTCAGATCATGAAGTCCTGGATTCCAATCTAGCAAAGTTCGGTCCGACGTTGTCTTCCCTTGGTAAAGACGCATAACACGCTTTTTCCCACTCGATTCAGGTGCAAATAGGTACAAGCACTAGTTTGGGAGTAAAACCCTTCATCAGACTAGTGTCTTGTCCAATGGGTGATTATTACCGTCTGTTCCACTTCATGCTACAGAAACTGGAATAAGCTCTGGTTCTATGGACGTAATGACCGTGAAAGAACATTACTTTATAGCATATTATGGGTACAATGATAAATGCGTCTTACCTTGTACAACATGGAGAGTGACCTTCTTTGATGCCTTCAGAGTTGCGATGACCTGTTCATGAGTCATGCCTTCCGTTGAAGCACCGTTGATGACCAGGATTTTATCTCCAGCCTAGAAGGAAGGAAAACAGAATGTGTCGGAACAGATTTGAGATTTTCAGTGCTTTCTAAAAGCTGTGAGATGTAGTTACTCATTTAAGACCTGCAGTGATATTTCCATGAGGAAAAATAAAAATCAAAAAAAATATCCTTAATTGCAGAACAGACTTACTGTTATTACTGGTCTTTTAAAAATGACAGGATAAATGTAGTTTGACAAGATGTAAATGTTCACATTGTTGAATCTACACATCTTGTTTGTTTCGTGTTATGAGAGCAATTTAATCAATAATGATCCATTACCATGATTTTACAGAAGGAAAAATATAATTATTCACTACAGACTCAACGAATGGATGGAAAAGTTAGTGTTAAAGATCAACAGGTCCACTCACTTTCAGCTTTCCTGACCGCGCAGCCGGTCCCGTAGGACTCAACGAGGCAATGATGACAGGGCGTCTCAATGGGGCTGTTGAGACCTCCGGCAACACTGATGCCTAAAGAACCAGCAGCGTTCTGTTCCACTTCCACTATTCTCAGGTGATTTGGGTCTTCACTTGCGCCTGAATTAGCCAAAGGAGAAAAAAAGAAAGAAAGACATGTGATTACATGACTCCTTTTTACCATAGGACCAACATTGTATTACATAGCAGCAAAGGCACTACACAAGTTGAGATATGGATCACCATTTCAATTCCACGACTGCCATAATAGTTACGGCTTTGCTTTGATACATGAACATTTCTTTAAAGACAAATGATATTATGGGATCTCATCTATATATTTGAAATAAATGTCAAAAAGTTGTTGAATGATCATATTTTCTTAAAGAAATTCAAATGCTCATGAATAATGAATTACTCATAGGAGAAATAAAAAACCCAACCCAAATAAAAGATGCTGTAAAATTTTGCCTTCAATGAATCTCAAAATTGTCTTGAAATTATGAATTTAAACTTTGTTTAAAGTGGATAAAAAATAAATAAATCTCAAATCTCTTTTAACTACTGAGTGAACGCCTAAAAAGCACGATATTTTATACTGCTTGTGTTAAATAACAAACTGGATGGTATAAAACATATTTGGGATGGATGGCATGTCTTGTAACACCAATAAGGCAAATGTTCATAAAGACAGCAAACAATTATTGCCAGTGCCAGGAAAATAAAGAATCCAAGCAATCATTTTCAATAAGGTGTTAAAAATAACTCGAACATGCCAATCAAAGCAAATGTACCCCAGAAAGCAAAAAAACACAGATTTAATGACTAATAACTGACGTTTGAATAGTATTGAAATAAAACTCTACTTTTCTGTTTCGACACCAGTGACAAACTGCAAATCATAAAATGGAGTAAGGTACAAGAAATTTAAGATTTATATTTTGCTAAAACCAAATTCTTTGTGTTGCAATCTTTAAAAGTCTTCATTATTGTACTCAAAAAGAGAAAAGATTTTTAAAAATAATTGAAGATGGTCAAATAAAAATCAGAAAATAGTTAAATTTGATGCCATCTTTTCACTCCATTTTCAATGGTATAAAAATTCTACTTGAATTTGAAGACAACTTGAAAACTCCTTCAATACAGTAAAATTTACAAATTGACACCTAAAGAAAAAATCTAAATCTTTAAGTCACCGCATAACCTTTATCAGGAAAAAGTCCAGAAAATACAGTAAAACATAAACATATACTAAAAAAAAATCTATTCAGTTTATGAGCTTATACAATTTGTACATAGCTTCAATAAAACAGTGAAACTATTACACACAAATTCATGCAATGATGATTAAGACCAAAACATAACACTAAACTAATATCGAATTGTGACGCAATGAAAACTCATCCAACATTCTAACAGACAGACAGCAGTAATCCTAGTATAAAGCAAACATTAGAACTTTAGCGTGAATGTATTCAATGGTAGACAGAAATAAAGAAGATTTGGTCAGAGTATTCTGGCCTGAAAACTGACAAAAAGGTGCAAGGTTTCGGTGATTTGATTTACTGAAAACATGCATTGCTTGGTGTCTCTACAGCTGTCACGGATGGTAATTTAGCTTTATAAATACAAATGACTTATTGTTGAAAAAAAAAAAAGGATAAAAACAAAGTATAAAAAAAAAAAGAAGAAAAACCCAAGCAAAAAATGACATGTTTGAGCGAAAAGCATGACAGAGTATGGGCCATGGGTGAGGGGATTGGGAAGGGGAGGGGGTGGAGAGAGAGAAACGCTGCATTCTGACCTAAGTTCAAACAACTGGATGCAAACAAAATGAATGGCAAAGAAAATTTAGAAACCAACATAAAAAAACAACAACAACAATGAAACAATCAGCACGACCCATATCAATACAATGCAGCCATCAACTCAAAAGAAAAAAAAAAACAAAAAAACTGAACAAAAAGTCAAACCCAAGACAGGAAGATGCGACTAGGAAGGGAGATGACAAAAGGAACGAAAAGGAAAGAAAGAAAAGATTAAAAAAAGAAAGAAAAAAGAGAAAAAAGAAAAGCTGCGGAAAAACCGACCTCCACACGTGGGACTGGAAAGACAGTCACAACCTCTCTGGCAAATCTGCTGTCTAAGAGTGAAATGGGAATCTCAACATGGGACACAGGATCATTACAGGTTCATTACATCATAGATCCTATACTCTTCAACCCAGAGTCTTCTATAATCAAAATCCCTTTGTTAAAAAATAAAACAAGGCCTAGTTTTCAATTAAACACTGGCAAAGATGAAAGAAGTAAAGGGCAAAATTAACTCCCTTCAGTATAGAAACAGTCCCCTAAAAAAACATAGGGAAATAGGAAAAAAACAGTTAAAATATTTTTCCCTCAACGATTAATTACGTTTTATGTGACAAGATAATGGATATATTGCTTTCCTCTCCATCCTATGATTTAAAAAAAGAAAAAAAGGATAAATGCTCATAATATGCTGCTGAACTCATGATTTAACTTAACATTTACAAAACAAGCCAAGTACGTGAGCTAGGCATCATATAAATAAGAAATCACAGTTCAGCCCATGAAATATGAATGACAGATTTTACAGCTCTCAACAAACAAACATACCATTGTGCAAAAAGAAAAAGAAAAAAGAACCCAACCCATTTGTTTCAAAATGACATCAGCCGGCTGACGTCTTAGTAAGTAAAATAAAAAAGATAACAAAATTATTATTTTTAAAAAATCAATGACTGGACATGGTAGATTATATCCTACACTAAAATATCTCCATTTGCAATAACACAAAGAAGCACGTAGTGAGGACTATGTAGAAGCTGTACAATGACTACAAACAGCCTATTTTTGGGGGGAGGGATGGATGTAGGGGGGTGGGGGTGGGGGTGGTGGGGGTGAGGCTAAAGGTCAACTATGAAAAGACTGAGAAATGCCAGAGGGTGCTAGTAGCTTTTGGATGATGGTATACCTGTCATGGAGAGGAGTCAGGAGAGAACAAAAAAAAAGAAAGGGATTTAATAACTTTTAAACCTGC
>JAXRKP010000024.1:749541-759541 GCA_037039925.1 Doris montereyensis
ATTGTTTAGAGAAGGTGATTTGGAAATTTTCATGGAAAGAGAATCACAATGTTTTAAAGAAAACGGAAATCGAAGATTTAAGTAGCTTTAATGATATGGAAAGCTAGATCTACAATGTTTCTACAAAAAAAAAATAAGACTTAAAGGAAGAAAAAATTTAGAATGGTTTATTTTTTACACTAGAGTCTAGGTGCTTTAAAAATATTTGATGAAAAAATATCTGACTTTTTGATGAATAACATAAAAAGATTATAAAAAGAAACAGTAGAAACTTTCAAGAAAAAGGAAACGTTTTGAGTGAAAAAAAAAGAAGAAAGAAAAATGGGTTCCCCATGACAGAGCAAGAATTATTTAAATAAATAAAATGTAAAAACAAAGAAGCAAAACAAAATAAGCCACCAAGAACGTTAACGCTCCTCTAAAAAAACAAGAAGCAAAACAAACTAAGCCACCAAGAACGTTAACGCACCTCTAGAATTTGATCTCCAGCCCACAATCTGCTGTCTCTTGCTGCCGCTCCATCTTCATATACCTCATGGATGATGATGGCACCCTGTAATAAACAAAGACCCCACTGAATAAAGTGCATTGGAGAGTGAGTACAGTGCTACTGCACGAGACTTAGATTGATTACCAAAAAACCCAAAACCTATCAAATTCTAAAAATATGTTGGCCTCTTGTAATTTTTGTGGCATCAGTGGCTGAGTGGTTAGGCTGCCAGACTTAGGATCATGGGGTCCTGAGTTCGAATTCTAGCAAAGCTAGGTCTGACGTTGTGTTCCTTGAGAGAGACACTAAACATGCATTTTCCTCGATCAACCCAGGTGCAAACGGGTACAAGTGCTAGCTTGGGAGTAAAAACCTGCGTCAGAGACTAGCATCCTGTCCAGGAGAGAAAACTGGGATAAGATCAAGCTTTATGGGCCATGATGGCCTTGAACGAACTTCATTCTTGTAAATTTAGGACACCGTTGAAATTCCACTCTAATGCTGCAAACAGAATTTTACAGCCTAAAAAGAAAGCACACAACATTGTTAAGTCTAGCATCAAACCAACCAGCAGTGTGTCGGAACCTCCGACGATGCTAAGTCCCAAGCCAGTTTTGCCTTTCTCTATTTCAATGGCTGTACGCCTGCCAAGAACTATGGCGCACGACCTGGGATCGATTTCTTCCTCTGAAGCCGCAGGGTCTGTGGAGGACTCATCTAGGTGGGAAAGGATGGAAGAAACATTGAAAAGTTAGGGGATTGACAATCTGAAAACTGCTGACCATAAAAATATCAAATTTACCGAACAAAAAATTAGGATATGAGAATTTTTTTTTTTTTTAGTTGAATGACTTTATTTACTTGAATGAGTAATCTCAGGGTTCCCTTTCAATGTTGACAAATCAATTTTCATGAAGTTATCTCTTTGAGACAAATGTTTTTGTGTAAAAATTGAACATATCAGTAAATAGATGTATTATAAGCCCCATTGTCGATCTGGTTATTTAATTTACATATTTGACATTCATTTCTGGATCAGTTTGGCTGAAGCGCTAATAATAATATGTATGAGATGATTTATCATTGTGGACAATTTTCAAAATCATTGCTACTTTTGTATGAAAAGATATGACTATAGCTACTTTAAATAGGGTAATGCATTAGACATAGAAAATGATTTTATCGATTTATGTTGTAAAGAATCTAGTTCTGCAACCCATTACCTCTTTTCACTTCTTTGTAATGAAAATATTCTTTCATGTCTTCATCAAGCCAAAAAATCAATTTTCAGATATAAGTTTAGGGGTTACAAATTGGGTCATGCTTTTGAATGCATGAAAGACTTTAACAAAAACAACAAAACAATGAAAAATGAAGCCCTCCCTCAAACTAAAAACAACCCAGAATTTAAAATTGGTAATGTTTAGTTAAAATTGAACTCTTGTCTGGATAATTCTATTTTTCTGATAAGGTAATGATTTTGGACATTAAAAAGACCCAATGGAACTTTTCATGAGTACCTAGTTTCTGCTTCTTCTCTAAAAATATCTATCAAGAAAAGATCTTAGACTTACCAACAGTGTTGAGCAGTTGTATGTGGCCCTGAGGCAAATTGGCATTGCCAGAATTTGTGATGGTTATAGCACTATTTCCCTGAGAGGCTTTCCGCACTTTCAAGCGCACTGAACCCTGTGATGTTTTCAAGATGTCAAAGGCCTGTGAACGTGGAAATCAAAATCTTTCATTACTAGAAAGAAAATGTATAGCATCAGCGATATCAGACAAGAGCCAAAATATCCAATTTAATTCTCATGTTGATGTTATGGGTGAAAAGTTGTCAATGTGATAAATATGGGAATTGCAATTATATCAGATGGTATATCACTTGTGGCATTGGTTACCTAGTGGCTAAGTTGCCGCACTTGGGATTCTGAGGCCCTCGGTTCAAATCCTACCAGTGTTAGGTCCCACGGTGTGTTCCTTGAGAAATACACTAAACACACAATTTCTCCATTTGACCTAGATGCAAATAGGTACCAATAGTAATTTGGGAGTAAAAATCCTGCAACAGACTAGTGTCGTTCAGGAGGTGATCATTATCACCTGTTCTGTTCACGCTATAGAAACTGGGATAAGCTTGACCCCTAAATCGCCTTGAAGGAACTTACATTTTTTATACAAAGGTGAAGATTAAGCTTGAACATACAGCATGAGTGACGAGCATTTTCCCCACCCCTACAAGACAGTGTGGTCCACATGTGACAAGCACACAAAGCCCTTTTTCCAACCTTTGGGTTAAAAAGCTGAAAAGCCCTTCATCTCACCTTTGTCATAATGCACTCCGCTAATAACGCTGTCACCCACTTCCAGAATTTCATCCCCAACTTCAAGCTGATGGTCCTGAAACATTTGGAGAGAAAAAGGTCCGGTTATAAAATGGTTTGTCTGAATTTGTCTCACTTTTTATTCCCATAATATGTGACTGAGACAGCAAGGATTAGAGCCAATACAGAAACAATAAAATTCAAAGTCCAAAAAGCCCTATCATCCTTTTGTCAATCTTTGATCTATAAATTTACATTTTATTATAAGCTCCATTTTCTTACTTCCCTGGCATAATTTTCCTTAACTAGTAGTCTAAATGTTCTTATTACTCCTTCAAAAAAGAGTTCATTTTGATTTCTGTTGGGATGTCTGTTTAGTTTTCTCTTCAACAACTTCCTCAGATCATCTTCATCAATCAGCTGGTTACCTCCCTTCACAAATATGCTTTACGCTGTGCCGAGTGCTACTGTTTAGTATGATTAAAATTTCTTACAATAAAGTGTTACTATAATCTACATCATTCTACCATAACACGTATTTTCTTGCGTTTTGTTCTAGTTTTGACTGTTCTGTTTCCCTCTTCATCTTGATTCAACAATTGCTGAACTTAGGGTTTACAGAATGTTGTCAGAAGATTTTGAACACATTATTCGTAGATAAGTATTACATCAAAATGTTGTTAATAGTATCCTGATATATTGTCTATATCTTATGATCACTTGCTTTTAAATCAATTAATTTTTTATCTTATTCCAATTTTGTATAGCTACAATAAATGCTATAAAATTGCCATTTTGAATTCTAATCATTCCTAGCTCTTTATTTATGATGACAAATTTCCTTTATGGAGGAATAAAGTGTCTGTGTTGAATTAAATTGAATTATACATAGAATACAAAGATTAACTTTGTGAATCTAGAATATATTCCTCACCTTGTCAGCGGCACCTCCAGCTGTTATGCTTCTAACATAAATGCCTTGTTTTCCATTCTTCATTTCTTCCTGAATGCCAAATCCTAGACCCTGAGTTCCCTGTTGTCAGAAAAAAGATGTTGAAAAAAAAGAAAGAACGAAATCATTGACAAACTGAACTACTTGTAAAAGATAAAAAAAATACGAAATCATTGACAAACTGAACTACTTGTAAAAGATAAAAAAATTTAAAATCTGAAATTATGAAAACTCCAATCAAACTGTGTGAAGAATACAACCCTAATTACTCAAACTAGTCATGTAGCCACCTATTAACAAAACAATCAAAGAAGCATCCGA
Source organism: Doris montereyensis (assembly GCA_037039925.1). Classification (NCBI taxonomy): domain Eukaryota; kingdom Metazoa; phylum Mollusca; class Gastropoda; order Nudibranchia; family Dorididae; genus Doris; species Doris montereyensis. The sequence goes on from JAXRKP010000024.1 coordinate 753,629, forward strand.
GTTACCACTGAATCAATCGACCTACCTGTAATTCAGGGGACCAATAAAGCAACCATCTCACCAACAAACTAACGCAGGGGTTCCAAACTTTTTCTATGCCTCGCACTCTAGAAAACTGCTAATATGTTCTTGCACCCCTTGTAAAAGTAGTATCTCATATCACTGCTAATATGTTTTTGCACACCCCTATAAAAGTAATATCTTATCACTGCTAATAAAAAGTAATATCTCATATCACTGCTAATATGTTCTTGCACCCCCTATAAAAGTAATATCTCATATCACTCTAAAAAATCACCCCCTATAAAAGTAATATCTCATATCACTGCTAAAAAATGTTCTCGCACCCCTATAAAAGTAATATCTCATATCACTGCTAAAAAATGTTCTAAAAATGTTCACCCCTATAAAAGTAATATCTCACATCAAGATGAAGAAGGCAATGCTTGGTTTAATGGTTCACATCGCCTTGTTTTCTATAAGCACCGTACCAAGGTTCCGCCCTATTTTCTGTATGTTACATTGGGCAACTTAACAAAAGATGTCGTTTTTTATCCGCTGCCGTTAAAGTGGTTAAAATTTCAATTTATTACTGATTTATTACTTTTATATTAATCGCTAAATCGAAGGTTTTGCATCTCTTAAATGGTTATCTCGCATCGCAGATGTTGGGGAACCTCTGAACTAACACATCAATCAAACCGTTGAAGGACAAACTCACCTCTGAAGCCTAATGGTTTGCACTGTGTCACCCCCAGAGGTGTTGGAATAGGAAGAGTCTCTAGATTCACGGCGGTTCCCGACCTGCGAGTTGCCGTCAACTCCGCCTACCGGAGGCATTGATTGAACCTGTAGGAAAAAGATAAACCCCTTGGTTGGTGTAACTTCACAGTGATTTCACACGCTTCTGGTTATGAGTTTGGTTGTAAATTGAAGGAAAAAAGTTCAAAAATGAATACTCGAGAATTAAAGGTGAAAGTGTTGAGACTTAGAGGTTACTCATCATATGAGAGAGGTTTTATTAAAATTTACAACGTTAACCTTATTCCATGATCAGAGAGTAGACAGCTGTAAATAAACTAACAGAAAAGCAGGACCTACTAATAGGCACCTGCTAATCTATGCACGGAAAGAAGGAAATGAAACAGAAATAACAGTAGAGAGAGAGGGGGAAAAAGAATGGAAAGAAAAAAAAATCTTTAAAATGTGATCAGTAGCCTTTAAGTTAGAATTGAACAAAAAAATAGTTAAAGAGTAGATAGAAAGCGGACAAGCTCTTGCAATGATCTACAGGGAATGAACATAAAAATGAAACCTGATAACACTGCTATGGCCTATACTTACATCAAACTGACTGGAGCCACCGAGGCGAAGGGGCTTGACAGCCATGTGATCCAGAAAGTCATCTCGCCTGAAAAGGAAATTAAAAACAAAAACGTTTAAATATAAAATTAATTTCAAGCGTGAGTCTTTTCTTTCTTTCTTTCATTTTTAATTTTGTTTTGGTTTTTTGGCAAGATAAAATATTTCAATCTCTTTCAAGCACAATTTTGAAAATTCTCTTTTAAAAATGAATGTGTTAACATTACACTTGTTGATCTTTCATACAAAAATCAACTTAACATTGATTATTGTAGCAAAACATTTTTAATTTTAAGAATAGATTTTCAAATCAGTAAAATGCAGAGTAAATGAACAGATGACAGATATCATAGGAAAATATTCTTAAAATTAAGTGCCTTTCTTCAATAGTGATCATCTCAAGGTTAGAATAGCAATAGAAAGAAAGAAAAACAGTAGGAAATGATAAAGGCACTTCTTATTAAAGTAATAATTTTAAAAAAGCTGCACACTGCATCAAATTCCCCCCCCCAAAGAGGGCCCCAGGAAAGACTGAACTACACTATACTATAAAGAGGAAACAAATAAATGATAAAGATGGTAGACAAGGAAAAGATGTAGGAGGAAGAAATGATTCTTTTCCAGCATGTTTTTGAACACCAAATTACACAAAGGTTTGTTTTTGCTTTTAAAAAAATTAGATTGATACAGGAGTGACAAGTTGGCCACATCAAAGACAGTAAAACATAAAGAACATAATAACAACATAAGGCAGACTTTTGACAGCCAGTACGAAGTCCACATCATTTATAGTGATATTCTAAGTCATGGAGCACAAATGCACTAGGCAAAACTCTTGATTAATTTTATTGTGCTTTTTTAACAACAATTTAGGGATAAAGATTATGGAAACAACCAGATACAGCATATACAAAGAACATGGAAATGTAACCCCCCCCCCCAAAAATTAAAACAGTGATTTAATAATCACCTGTGAGTCACAAGTTTCACAACGGGTGTCGTAATTCCTTTGATTGTGGCAGAGGCATTCAGGTGACTCAATCCTAGAAGGGTTACACCATTTACCTAAACAGGGATGAACATGAAAGTGTTAATGAAATAGCAATATTGAGGGGAAAATGACCTCCTGATACTCATGCAAAAACTAAATGAAAAAACTCATAAAAAACCTCAAAATACATTACAATCCCCAATCCAAAACACCTCCCATCACAGTTACTCTCTTTATCATGATGATAAATTTCACGAACCCAGCCTTTAGTCTTTAACTTTGACAGCTTTATGTCATTGTTAATAATTGATAAAGATGAATTTATAGTCCGTATTCCTGCACAAATGCAGGTTCACTGACTGTACATCACTTATCCCCCAGCAGGCAATTTCATTCAAAGTTTTTCTCAACTCCATGGGGAGCATACAGTACAGCAGTCCATTATTCTTTTCTCATTCATACTAAGGTCAAATGAGGAAAGCAGAGTTAAGTACCTTTCTTTAGAGTACAACGTGGTAGAAAAAACACCTGGACCTGTTATGGATTTCGAACCTGTGTCATCATGATTACAAACTCACAACACTACCGTTTCGCTACAACGCCTCATTACAATATGCATTATTGATTGAAAATTTTCCTCTGGATGTTTATCGAGGTGTCGATTGAAAATATTTCTATATCTTGAAACAACGACAACATGACTGGAAAAGCTCAATAGCTATTGAGAAAAAGCGATACCAACCTCCAGCAACTCGTCTCCTCCAACGCTTATTCTTCCATCCTTGGCAGCCGGGCTGTCGGGCTGAATACCAGCCACAAATACACTCATTTTGCTGCGGTCCTTGTTACCCGCCAGACCAAGTCCCATGCCCAAGCACACGATCTAAGTCCACCAGCTGAATGACGCCAGGAAGGTCTGCATACTTCCTTAACATGCGTTCTGGGAAGGAACAGCAATGGTGGACAACAAGTCAAACGTTATCCCTTTCTGTACTTGAGCTCTTAAAATCATATTCTGAATGCATACAATGCGTGCGTTATGTGTACATACATGTAATTAAAAGCATTATTCTTAATTTCATAACTCCTTGATGAAAAATTCATATCTTGGATCATTTTAACCAAATCATACAGGAACAAGAGAGACTGTTTCAGATGAAGACAAAAGCCAAATGTTCTGAAAAGTTTTTCATTGGGGACGTTCCTTTATCATTATGTGAGAGATAGAGTAGCATTATATGGATGGAAAAGTAGAACAGACAAGTAAATTGCAGTGGACAATCATTACTTTTCAGTATATCCAAATTCATCTTCGTCCTCACTATCCTCAAAGGATTCTCCTTTATGGTCAAAGCTCTGTGAAAACAGATAAAACAACAGACAAGTGTGTAATGAATAGCAAGTAACAAAAATATCCAACAAGCTGTACTTTATAACATTTAAAATAAACAATGGTGGTATTCATTTCATGGAAAAACAAAACGCAATATAACTGGTGTTGACAGGCCAAAGTTTCTTACTTAGAAGTCCATTTTGTGCAACACAGATGATTTTTTTTTTCCCTTTACTATATTATAAAGGCTAAAGCAGTTCTTAAATTGTATTCCAAAAAGCATAAAATAGTATTTAATGATCTATTATGATTTTTGCATCTGAAAAAATTACGTTACGCGGATTTAAGTGTTTAGACAGTTTCTCTGACTATATTATATTTATTTTGCTATTTAAATACATCTCTACCCTTTATTTCAACTAATTTATTAATCAATCAATGTATCTTTTTCTTCATCAAGGGGTCCACAAAGAAGATTTGGCAGTGAAGCATGTTTCAGGTTTACCTGTTGTGGAGTGCTTCCAGGGGATGAAGACGTGACAGATGGCTGGTTAGGAAACTCCTTTCTGGGTTTCTTCAAATGACTGGACTGGTCGCAGCTGAGAGGAATCAAGATCACCAGGCTGAGTGAGACATAAACGATCTGACAATGACTTCACTTCTCTCATGATAATTTACAGAATCTTTCAGTGGATATGAAGTGCTGCTCGGTGTTTTCATGTAATTTACGGACTGAAGACTAACACCTTCATTCTCTGGAATTGATGTCATTATCATTCTACTAAAACTAAATTAATGATTTTTCCTTCTCCATTGAAAGAAATATTATATAAATTCACTCAAAATTAACTCTTGTTTTAATAATTGTTTTGTTGGTTTCATTGAAATTTATCCCGTGCACCAAATGTGTTGATCTCAGGGTTGAATTTAGAGGAAACAGCAAGATGAAAGAGAGGTAAATGAGTGAAAGGAAAGAAGTAGGACCTACCGGCAGCCCCTGCCAAATATCCACTGTTGTAATGCACATCCAGAAATACACTAGGCCTTTCTCATGATTGTGACACATTGCATATATAAACTTTGTATTCTTCTGCAGTAATGCGTGACATGCTCCATAAAAGATTCAATTTTTACCTCTAAATAAAACCTCATCCATAATGTAAAACAACATGCTTTTGCTTTGTTTGTAAATCTGCTTTCTCTTTATATGTACGTACATAATAAGATATTGACTAGAATCTGATACAGAACGATCGTTTCAATATTATGTGTTATTTAGCCCTCACAATGAACGTGTTCTTGAGATGTGAAGAACTTACACAAGAAGAATAGGAAAGACTTTGTACAACAAACGTAATGGGACTTGAAGAATTGCGTATAATATCCACAGCCTCATCATGGGTGGCATTGTGACATCAGCTCCATTGACCTGAAGAGAGATGAGAAACCTTTGATCAGAAAAAATCGATGGTAGATCAAGGGGAAAATCCATGATATCTATTATGCACAACCAGACAAAAACACATATCAAGATTTATGTTATGAATGGCATTCCGGGAAGGGAAAGGAGAAATGGACCATGAAAACTAGAGTTAAAAAATATTTCGTTATCAAAACTAAACTGGTGGGTCATTAACATATGCTGTCTATTGTGTGTATGTGTATGGTGTCTGTGTGTGTGTGTGTGTCTTTTAGGGGTGGGTGTATGAGGTGGAATAACTAATATTGTGTTTGAAGTGTTCAAAAGAAAATGGAAGTGGATAGGTCATATGCTCAGAATGAAGAATACGAGACACCCAGCCATAAGCCTTGACATGGACACCTCAGGGCCAAAGAAAGACAGGAAGACCAACAGGAACATGGCGAAAAAAATCGGAAAGTCATAGCCTGAAGCCAGAAACATTGCCCGCTACAAAATTGAGATAGAGATCTTTTGTTGGTGCCTTATGTTCCCCCTAAGGAGTCATGGGAAAGAAAGCGAATGGGGAAGGAGTTACCTCTAGGACTTAATGGTATTTTAACATCGTTTGATGATTTTAACAGGGAAGGGAGTTACTAGGATTTAATGGTATTTTAACATCGCTTGATGATTTTAACAGGGAAGGGAGTTACCCCTAGACTTAATGGTATTTTAACATCGTTTGATGATTTTAACAGGGAAGGGAGTTACCCTTGGACTTAATGGTATTTTAACATCGTTTGATGATTTTAACAGGGAAGGAGTTAC
>JAXRKP010000024.1:764541-768747 GCA_037039925.1 Doris montereyensis
TTACTTACTACACAATGGACAATTTTCGAGTTTTTAACATCCACATGCTCGGTCCACACTAAGACTTGGACAATTTTCTACGAACAGGGGCGCGCACAAACAAAACATGACACACAAAATGCTCTGGTGTGCACGTCTTTGGGTTGTTTTTTTTTCTTTCTTGTTCGCCTCGTCCTGTAATTGCACAGTTCGAATGTGTCCATGCCGTGACGGAAAACTCTGTGCACAGCTGACTTTCTTGAACACAAGTCCACACGCTTGAGCACGAACGAACACCATCGAATGAGTGTTCGCCATGTTCGCTGAAAAATGTTCAAAATGTGGATCGAGCCTCTGATTCACGATCGTCAATTAATTGTCCTGTGTCAGACAAACAAATGTGTTACCAAATTCAGTCTACAATTTGCTACACATTTCACTGGCAATTGGTTCTCACACCAGATTCTTTTTCCAGCTGAGAATGTTAGAGCGTTGTTTTCTCTCCTTAAAACGGGTTCATGTGTAACAAGGAATATAACACAATTCTGAGCAGACAAGGACAATAACACAATTCTGAGCAGACAAGGACAATAACACAATTCTGAGCAGACAAGGAATATAACACAATTCTGAGCAGACAAGGAATATAACACAATTCTGAGCAGACAAGGACAATAACACAATTCTGAGCAGACAAGGAATATAACACAATTCTGAGCAGACAAGGAATATAACACAATTCTGAGCAGACAAGGAATATAACACAATTCTGAGCAGACAAGGAATATAACACAATTCTGAGCAGACAAGGAATATAACACAATTCTGAGCAGACAAGGACAATAACACAATTCTGAGCAGACAAGGACAATAACACAATTCTGAGCAGACAAGGACAATAACACAATTTGAGCAGACAAGGAATATAACACAATTCTGAGCAGACAAGGAATATAACACAATTCTGAGCAGACAAGGACAATAACACAATTCTGAGCAGACAAGGACAATAACACAATTCTGAGCAGACAAGGACAATAACACAATTCTGAGCAGACAAGGACAATAACACAATTCTGAGCAGACAATACAATCTGAATTGCCATACTGTGAACCTATAGTTCATGCAAACTGTGAACCTATAGTTCATGCAAACCCCCCCCCCTAAAAAAAACCCCGCAATGTTGAAGGTTTTTCAAAAATTTGAGTTCATTTTACCCACATCCACTACTAAGGTGATCTCAGTGTTTTTGGTAGGATTTTTACTTTTGCCCGGACTGCCCTGTTAACAGCCAAGGGATCTTTAACGTGTATAGAGTGTAGTGATTTTCATACGGGACCTACTTTTTACCGCCCGTCTCCGATTGGACTAGGTGTCGATCCACCTACCTGGACCAGGGGGATAGATTTTAATCTTAAAAAAAAACTCGAGAAAATTTGTCAACCGTCGGCAGGGCTACCCACGACCTTTGGGTTGAGAGGTCGACACTTTTCCTCTTGACCCCCGATCCCCCCCCCCCCCATGTGTCTAAGGACAAAATTAGTCCCAAGTAGAACAACCCCAAGCCCACCCCTTCCTATCTTTTCCCAGTCAACAACATATTACATCTCCCCCCACTTAAAGGACCCACCACTGAGAAACTCAGTAGAGCTCATGATATTGCTCTGATTGATTGGAATTTCCTTATCTACCAGATGCGGTGATCTCCGGATGGATTGAGAGGAGGAAACAGCAGGATGAAAGATAAGCTTGTTTGTTTTATCGAAATTTCCCCCTTCCATCATATGTGACGATCTCATGGTGAATTAAGAGGAAAGAGCCGGGTGAAAGATAAGTGAAAGAGTGAACAGAAAGAAGTAAGACCTACCAGTAGCACCCACTTACAACCCATTATAATAATCGCTTTGGAAAAAAACAACTGAAATGACTTTACCGAAGACTAACAGAAAATCAATAAATCGTAAAATGTGACATACTATGATGATGATCAACCTCGAGTGATGAAATAGGACATGAAACCATATTGAAGTCCCGTGGGAACAAAGACAAGAAAAAGACAAAGGCATAGACATAAAACAAATCGTTATGCATCAATAGACGTCCGCTTCAGCATACATCGCCTTGAATGAAAAACATTGCAAACCAAAATAAATCCTTGTTGATAAACAGACAACATAAAACTTTTTTTTTAACAAGTCGTTTTTCTTTTTTTTAAAATTTTAATTACAATTTTTTTTTTTTTTTTTACTGTAGATCTATTCTCTAAAATAAATTGATTTTAATATAAAACGTAGGGATTTAAAATGTACGTTATCAATTTTTGATAACCTATCGACTGTCTCACGGATTGAAAATCTATTAATTCATTTCTACACAAGAAACTCATGGCCGATGCCTACCTCAAAGATTGTGTCAATTTCTGCAAGAGTGGACTTTGCTGTGGCTCTAGAGCGGGAGGAACTGTCATATTTGCAGAGGCTGCTGGAATATAGGTGATGCTGAAAAATAATAAAAACAAAAAACAAAACAATATAGCATACATTAGTAATAGTGATAATGAAAGTGTATTGCCTGTATTTCTACTTTTACCACCACCTCCACCACTTTTTTTTACCATCACCATCATTACTACGACTACCACCATCACCTCCAACACCACCGATACTACTGCTGCTACTACTACTACTACTACTACTACTACTACTATTACTACTACTACTACTACTACTACGACTACTACTACTACTACTACTACTACTACTACTACTACTACTACTACTACTACTACTACTACTACTACTACTACTACTACTACTACGCCCAAAGCAAAAGACCAAAAGGCAAACCTCGGAGAAAGTGGGAAGAAGATATAAAAGGCATTGAAGCAAAGAAATTCAACTTCCACAGAAGGAAACAGAAAATGCCAGGACAGGGCAGCCTGGAGAAAGATCATTTCGTTCGGGCATTTAAACTCATACACCGGGAGGTAGGATGGAAGCTGATAAAGAAAGAAGAAAACCCATACATTGGAAGGTAGAAAGGGGAAATGATAAAGAAAGAAGAAAAACCCATACATCGGAAGGTAGAAAGGGGAAATGATAAAGAAAGAAGAAAACCCATACACCGGAAGATGGAATGGCAACTGATAAGGGAAGAAAGAAAGAAAGAAAGAAAGAAGTTGAATGGAAAGCGGATTGCGTCGCGTTTTGGGCCCTAAGTCGGTATTTGGTTCGCTTAAGTAAGGCTTTAGAAGCGAAAACAGCCCACGATGAGTTTCTCCCTATTCTCCTTGTTTAAAATGTCCGCTAGTAATTTGAGTTCTGGTCAGTAAAACAAAACAAATGTATTGACACAATCAAGGTTATTTGTTACACTAGAAAGTCAAAGTAAAGTACACCAAGCCAAAAGAACCCCCCGCCCCCTCCCCACACACCGGCAATTACCATATGATAAGGACTATCAATGTCTAGGCTGTGAATGATGTGTTACTTTTTTTTTATCATTGTTACTAACGCACACACACACACACTATTATATTATATAATATTATTATACACACCTATACATATACACATAATACATGAATAAAGACTACAGTCATAAGCCCACACACACGTACACACACACACACACATATCAACAGATAACATAACGTATTCACTTCCTGTTACAAAAATAGATTCAAATGCTCCGATATTTCGGAAAGAAAAGTGCGGAACAAGAAAGACTAGTCGTGCTAAAAGTGCATTGACGTAAATTGAATGCGTAACCCCCACCCACTCCTAAAACAACAGCAAAAAGCAACAAAACAAAGCGCCACATACAATTGACGTCAATATCTTATTATATTTCCATGAGAACGAATGACGTAATTTCCCATCTTACGTCTGAACTACACCATTTCCGTGCAAGTGGAAATCTAGGAAGACATTCTGAATGCGATATGAATGGGAAAAAACAACCCAGCCCAAACTAAACCTAAACAAAACTCTAAAAACCCTCCCATCATGATCAACAACAACAACAACAACAACAACAACAACCTCCCATTGGACATTGATCATCAATTACGAGACAACCTGCACAGCGCATGCGTGTCTGCAAAGAGGGTGTATTATCTCCATAAAGTATGTGAGCTGACAGACGATATTGGAATACGTATTTCCTCTACATCACGATGACGTCATAGGGTATCGAATTCCTGTGCTAAATTGAAGCCAGATGAT